>APFE031261005.1:0-23394 GCA_000404065.3 Pinus taeda
TTTAAATAATAATTAGTATTTTTAAAAGGATTATTTATATGTAATCAATTGATTTGATCGATTTTTTGGATAACATTTAAATATTTTTTGCATTTGAACGGATAAGATCAGGCCCGCCCAGATCAACGGCCCACGATCATTTGCGAGACCCCCGACATTGTCGACAATTAATGGAGGGGGGGTTCCAAAGTGATTTTCCCGATCCCGCCTTCGGGTAGGTAGTAGCCCCACATCCATTGTGGTATCCCCTGCAAAAATCCATAAACAACCCCCCCCCGATAAACCACCATTATTCCACTCAAACCTTTCGCTATTGCTCCTGCCAATTTCTCCTATCGCTAGAACCTTCACTACATTTAACCATTACCATCTCCCTGATAGATTTATCAGATAACCATTATGCATTAATTTCCTTCCAATGTTCAAAATATTTAATTCCCCTGCGCCATTTACCATTAGCCAATTTTGCCTATTATCAGCATTTGATTTAAGGCTTGTCCCTTTTGCAAATTACCTTCTTTGTTGCATTATTCTTATAGTCAATATTTCCAACTCAAATTTGCAAGTGAACGACATCAATTTTCCAGCGTACGATCATCCCATTTCTGGGTAACTATTCTAATAATCCCCAACAATTATGTTTTCTTTAATGGGTTCTCATAAAGGAAAATCCAAAGTATTTGTTGACAGTCCAATGATTCCTTCTGTAATAAATTTAGATGAACTACCTTTAGTTGACACTAAATTTAAAACAGTAGAGACCAATTGTGAGTTTGACCTCTATGAACTGCACAATTAGACCTTTCAAAAATACCAGGATGCTAGTGATGAATTTTCATTCTAGGAATCCCTATTACCTTAATTTGTCTTCCCTCATACCTACCATTTTACATATTTCACTACCTGGTGTGAAGCTCACTATCTCCTAAGTCAGAGATCTATCATTGCTCAAAATAATGAAACCTTGTTTTATGTAACCCCTAAGTCAATTTTCCAATCCCTTCAATTGAATTCTCAAGAATCCCTACTTATGTTTTCTAATGATGCATTAATGGAGATTTACCAAAAACTTTCATTTTCTAAAAGAGCTCATACTTTTTAATATTTTATTCCTAAGAATTATGAATTACCCAGGACCAATCCTCCATATTCTAATGCCATGTTCCTTGAGATGTCTAGGAAGGTCATTTCCTTAGTTTCTTGTCTATTAGGATACCCTAGTGACCAATGGGTCGAGGAAGTAATTTTAGGATTGTTATCAGTATTTTCCTCTAGTAAAAAGCCTTCAGATGTATTCAATTACAGTCAGATCCTTTAAGTTCAGTGTTGAAGGTTCTTTGAAGCGTCAATCAATTTTAATCTACCTATTCCTATATCATCAATAAAAAATATTCAAGTTTCCTTTGCAGAAGATGGATATTACAGGCATCCCACAGTTAGTTATTCACTAGACTTCACTAGTCATAAATACTTCTGAAGATTTCTCCTTTAGTGATTTTGTCAATCAATTCTTGTATGTAGAAAATTGTTTATTAAATGCTGACGTTGATCCTAGGACTTCTCTAAAATTAAAATAATTTTACATCTTAGTGAATAGTTAAAGGTTGGAGACTGGTATTTATACTAGAATTTTATAGAAATTAGGATTTATGGATGTGAGCTACAACCATACAAGTTTCCTATCTTCCTCCCAATGAGAATTTTTTCTCTTGAATATATTAGACAAATGATAAATGTAGAAGATGTTCATTTTGTTTCTAGAAAACAAAAATATCAATTTAAATTGAAAGCACAGTTTGTCCCATTCATAACCAACACAAGAGCTGCAAGGAGAGAGGTATATAATTTATTGAAATAGATGAAGTTCAAGTTGAGTTTCACTTGGTCTTATGACCCACTGCAGATTATATCAATAGTTAGAGTTCCATAGAAATCAACACCTTATGTTCATGTGGCTAAACTAGAGATTGAGAAATTTTCCAATAAAGAAGAATGCGAGGAAAATATTTTACAGGAAGTCATGGAAGAAATATCCATTCAGATAGTGTTAGAGACTCCAAAGACCATAGAGAAAGAATTAAAATGACCAAGGAAAACTTAGTCACCATTAGGATCAGATTTACAACAAAAAAATTTCAAGGTCATGAAAAGAAGAAAGACAACAACTAATGAGGAAGAAGAGTCCTCATAAGTTCGGAATTCTAAAGAGCCTTCTAGAATTGTTCTCACAGGAGAATCACCATTTTCACTGTAGCATATTTAAGAAACTGTATTAGCTTCTCCTTCTCCTGCTTCCCCTTCTTCAAGGCAACAAATTACTAGGGAAGCAGTTGAGAGTACGCCAATAAACTTGTCAGTGTATTTAGACACTCAACTATTTGTGGAAAAGGAATCATATCTTGCAAGGCAGAAAGTGAATGAAGCTTCTTCAGCAAAGAGGTTCAAAGCAGATCTAGAGGACTGGTAGGTATATGTCAGTGTTCAGCGATCTGGACTACACAAGGTTGCATGCAAATATCCAATCTTCCCATGTGTAGATGTTATCAGGTAGATTGTTTCACATATTGATGTGAAGACTATGAATTTGAGGAATGCCAGCAGATAGAATCTTGCTACTTTTCTGGCACCAGATTACCATCTTATGTACAATTTTCCCAAGCCAGAAACACTCATGTATTCATACTTCTATGCCACCAACAACTATGTGAGCATGAGTGACATTGTTAAGGGATGGGTGAAAGATCCATCAAATTTTTTACACACCCACCAACACATACAAGACAAAGTATCTCATGAAGCCCTATTAGCTCTTAGTTATCCTAGCTTGCAGAATTTATAGTTAGTAGAGCATGGAGAGATTTCCTAAAGGGTGGGAAATCTTTTGAACCAGGTGGTGAATGAGGGGAGGTCATTCAAATGGTCATACTTTTTGGCTCAACATTTAAGTATGCATGTATTAAATGCCTGAAATTCTACCAAGGGTGGGAAAACAAGATTCTACATGTCTTCATATTTACTAGATGCAATATGTGCACACAATTCATTCCCTAGCATAGATTGGACTTGGACACCACGCGATCCTGTCGTGGACATATATTGTAATATTTTCTCGGATTGCATCCACAGAGGAGTTATGGAGAAGATAGCTGACCACTTCCTCATTCGACTATATAAGGTGATCTTTGAGGAAGAAGCACCTTACATGTCACGTGGGGCAATGGAAGCAGTACTGGAGATCATAGATTGGTTTGCCTCATTGGATGACACCTTCCTTAGAGTGTTCGATGGATAGAAGTCACCACATATTTTACCAAGGTATGCCACTGATAAGCTTGTCATGCAATAATTTGCATATCATCTCTCCACAGGGTTTTCAGTAGCTTTTCACAAGAATAAGAAAGCACCTTGGCCAACTCTTCCTATAAAAATTGGATTGTACGAGATCAAGAAATTGTAAGTCATGGATTTCGAAGGAAAGGCGATAGATAAGTTTTCATTCGGTTCTAGAGACTTTAATTCATACGATTCCCATGGTATTTTCAAAGACCACTATGCGAGAATCCATTTTAGTGGCTAAGCGGGACATTTCACTGGCCAAAGGAGGATCCATGGAAGAATTGTTATAATCCCTTCAAGTCCCATGATCCGATCAGTTTTGCAATAAATTCATGGGTGACTCCACAGAATGAAGCTACTCTGGAAGCAGTACCAGTAGAAGGGAGAAACCCCACGCATGACAAGGGAAAAAGGAAGGTTGCATACAATCTAGGGGAGAATGAAGCAGCAAGATGAAAGCGGATCTAGCTATTATGAAAGTGACTTTAGCAATAAAGGAAAGGAGGAAACAGAGGATGAAAGGAGAATAACGAGGGAAGATGGAAGAGTAGAAGAGATTGGAGGAAGAAAATCTTAATCAATAACAATAAGAAAATAAGAAGCAAGAGGAAGAAGAAAGGTGAAGCGTAATAGCAAAAGAAATAACACAGAAACAAGCTGAAGAGAAAGAATAGAATCAAAATCCAAAGGAGGAGAGTAGAAGGATGTAGGACCAGGAGCTTGCTCAATAGATTGAATAATTTATTGATATCATAGACATGGAGGAGGAACCAAAGCCGCAGAATCAAGATGTTGACATGGTTCCTAGCACATAGTAGGTCATCATTTAGTCTCCAACCCCTCCAGCAGCAAAGTTAGCTCCAAGCATGGAAGAGGAAGTTGTTCCTCTTAATGATGATCTAGTTGTGGAAATGTACAATATTTTATATCATGAAATCCAGAAGAATATCGTACAAGAGTGTAGGAATTATTTTTTGGATGACCCCACATCGCATGCATTTATTAGAGAAAGGGTGATCGAGGTGGACACTAGGAAGAATCTCAATGCTATTTCCGCAACCAACTTGGCCTTTACAGGTGTAGAAAATGTGAACATTGAGTATTTGATGGTCAATGACAAGAAATTGGCAAAGAACTTGTAGGCTCCCAGGCAAGAGGTTGAACATATCTGCATAGCATCTCAGAACGCAACTTACACACAGGCCTATCTAGAGGAAATAGAGGCAATGATATTGGGTGAAGTATAGACACTTGGAGATACCATGAGGAATCTTTATGAGGATATTGTTACTGTGGGTTGTTTTCCACTTGTATGGCTTGCAACAAAAGTGTAAAGACTTTTTCCAAACTCTCAGGAAAGTTCAAGCTGCCATCGTTTCCCTACATGAATTGTCAATGCAATACAAAGGGGCATTGCTTGACTTGGGAAAGAAAACAAAGAAATGGGCAGAGTTGTAGAAATTGAGAGTTCGGATGCTCATCCAGAAAAATAAGACATATCACCTCATTCATTGGTAACATTCAGAACTCATAGCACGGTTATAAAATAGTATGGATTTCTTTGTGAACTCACACAGGATCCCATCACTTGGCTCACTCATTGAAGCAAAACCCAGGAACCAAGTGAGGCAAGAGATCAAAGAATACTTGGAGCATCATAGGCAGATTACCACCAAGGACGATTTGAAGTTGAACAAACAGATCATGCAGAAGTACATCAGTGGTCATGTCCAAGTGAACACAATTTTTCTCCTACTCTAAAAGCAAGCTCAAACAGGTTCCAAATCATTGTACCTGGATTCCATGGAGGTAAGATTTTGCTTCCAACAAGACACCATTGCATAATTTAGGGTTCCATTGCACAATACCAATCTTGGCACTGATACATGATCGAAAGACATCAAGTGGAAGTTGTTGAGCTAGATTTTCCCCAAATTCAAACATGATAGTGTTTTTTCTTGTAAGGTTGTCTCGTGGACTCTACCCAATATTGTCTCATATGGGTACGAGTAATTGTAATATTATTTGTAATTAAATTGTAGGTGAAATTCCAAGTGTCAATTGTGGAATGTGAAGAGTCATGATGTAATTGAAAAGTTATTTTGTAAATAAGTTGAAGAGTTAGGAGGGAAGTCTAAGAGTCACAAAGGGGAGTTGAAGAGTCACACCCTATTTTTATAGATATAACCTCATAACTCATGTAAATGGATTTTGGGGAGCCAAGATTTTGACTAGAATTAGGAGCTTGGGATTTTTGTGAGAGCCTTGGCTTCTCCATAGCATAGAGCAAGTATCTTTATTTGGAGTAGGAGATGTTGGCTTTACATTCCACTATTGAAACTAGTGGTTCATTTATGGTGTATGTGTGAATATAACTTTCACTTAATAAAAGCTCTGAGCGAACATGTTTTCATGCATATGTTGTAAATATAGTAGGACTATTATTATTGTATTTGTGATGTATGTTATTTTTATTTTCATTTGCATTGGTATGAAGCTTGTTGAATGTGTGTTGTTGTATAATTCCATGACTGTTAAATTGTGAACTATTTCGCATATTAGCTTGTGATGTATTTTATGCTTGTGTGATCCTTTCAAGTTGTGTATTATTACAGGCTTATAAGGGGCTTGCTTGTTTCCCTTTTGTGTGTTGATCAGCTTGATTATTCATCTATAAAGATTTCTTTAGCATGTCTCCCTTCTTCACCTCTTTCTCCATCATCTTTCCATGGTATGATAAGGTACCTACATCTACAATTCACTCATGACAAGATGACATCAGTTCGACCTGCAAATATATGAAATGATACCAATATACCCAATAACTGTAAATAATCACCAAAAAAACGAAATCTGAATATAGATAGAAGTGCTTCTTTATTTATCAAACCGTTGAGGTAGGGCAACACCATACATTCACTCCTTAAGGAAGGAGAACACTCCACAAGACATATGCTTGTCCATACAATATTCCTTCACATCTCTCAATGGGGAGTCTCTAGCCTCTATATAAGACTCATACATACAATACCATGGGTCATTACCATGGTTCCCTCAATACCATCTATATAATACAATGGGCTTATTACATTATTGCTAACTACTTGTGGTCCCTTACATGATACGAGTTAACCACTTTATTTATTACTATGGCCCATTCCATTATTACATTATTCCCTTGGGTACCTCCCTCTGTATCCCATACTATTCCCCCTAGGTATACTACATTCCACCCCCCTTAAACATGTTTCGTCCGTGAAACATAAGAAGAACACAAATAATAAGATCTACTCAAAAGAGTAGTCCACTAGTACCATGCACGTGCATCTAGCCATCCAAGAGAAAGGTGAACCCTTGATCTAGTTGGTGCCTCGCTCACTTGAGATGGAAGTTGACCCTGGCGGTTCTTCTGTGTTGATTTTTTGTGGGTGGATCGTCGCCCCTCACTATCTGTCATGCGGGGGTTGTTTTCCTTGTTGCTGATTCATTGCCATCTTGTGGGTTGTTTTCTTACGGGGTGATGTGGATGCTGATATGCTGAAGTTTTAAACAATATTGTATCTTTCTTTAATTCACCACCTAATGGAGCCTGATTGGTCTTTGGTACATGTTGTGGAATCTATTGTTGTTTATTGATGGAAATATCCTATAATGTAATTTTCTTCTTTTTATACCAGAGCTTCAGGAATTTCTTCTACACATTAATATTGATAGTACCCATAGATTCCATCCAAGGGTATCCCAAAACAACATCCACATTAGCCATATCTGAAGCATAAAAACCAGAACGCAATACATACTTGTCCATAGAAATCTTCAAATCTTTATAAACTTGCACCTGCTCATTATTAACCTGTGTGTGCTCCATTTGTTTAGCTGGAATTTGCAATCTTTTTGCCAAATTAACATTTATAAAATTTTGCTTGCAACTAGGATTTACAGACACAATGATCTTTTCCTTCTGAATATATCCATGAACCTGTAATAAGGAGATACTAGTAAAAAATAACCCCTTACATGTCTCATTCCCCTATTTTCTAGTATGATACCATTTGTCCAAAAGGACTTTTTCAAATTCTTCATCTGAAAATTTGAACACTTGGATGCCAAGTGAGTGCCACCATATGACAGCATATTTTTTCAAAGTAAGCCATAGGAAACTTGTCCAAGATTTCGGATGGTGTTTCTTAAGATCTTTTATGAATTCTTCAATAGTAGGACCATTATCTTTTCCTGTAAAAATAAGATATTTTTTAGGTTTTTTGGTTGTCTTCTTTCCAATATGAGACCATTTGTACAACAATAGTTTTTCAATTTCATCAGCACTACATAACTTCATAAACTCACTGTCAAGTGATTTCCACCATATAGCAGCCTCATCTTCCAAATAATACCTTATGTGTCCTTCCAATACCCTGGAAAGTCACTCTTCTTCTCTTGTATAAATTTTTCAACACTCGGCCCATCATTTTTTCGTGAAAACATATTGTTGGCGAAAATTTAAAATGGCCACAATTCGGTCAATATTGCTCAGAATCCTTATTATGAATTATTTTCAAAAAATGGAATGACCATTCTGCATCTACCCATGTGATAGAAATCCTGATCAAGGCGCTATAATTTCCGATTCGCGCGGCAGCTGTTCCACCGTCACAAAAATTTTAGAAAAAAAAAAAAAAAAATTAAAATGAAAAAATGAAAAAATTAGTTTAAATTAAATTAGCGATATCTCCCTCATCTGGACTCCGATTTGACCAATTTTTTTTTGAAATTGTGTATTTTTTTCGCAAAGAACCCAGATCTGTAATTAGCTTATGCAAATGTTGCCCCATAACATACAGATCTGATATGCAAACTCATCGCCTCGAAAAATGTCTTCAACATGGCTGATTTTAAATCAATGATATCTCCCTCATCCGAACTCCGATTTAACCGATTTTGTTTTTCAAATTGGGTATTTTTCACAAACAACCCAGATCTGCAATTAGATTCTGAAAATTTTGTATCAGAACGTACAGATCTAATCTGCAAACTTGCCACCCCAAAAAATGTTTGCAACATACCTAATTTTTAAACATCGATATCTCCCTCATCCGGACTCCGATTCAGGGAATTTTTTTGTTTGAAATTGGATATTTTTTCTCAAACAACCTATATCTATAATTATTTTCTAGAAATTTTGCACCAGAGCATATAGATCCAATCTGCAAATTCGTCGCCCAAAAAAATGTCTGCAAAAATAAATAAATAAAATTTTGCTTTGCCCAAGAAAGTGCTCTAATACCACTTGTTATGGATCTGACCTACAAATATCTAAAATGCTACCAATATACCCAATAACTATAAATAATCACGAAAAATAACGATATCTAAATATAGATAGAAATGTTTCTTTATTGATCAAATCCTTGAGGTAGGGTAACACCATACATTCACTCCTTAAGGAAGGAGAACACTCCACAAACCATATGCTTGTCCATACAATATTCCTTCACATATCTCAATGGGGAGTCTCTAGCCTCTATATAGGCCTCATACATACAATACCATGGGTCATTACCATGGTTCCCTCAATACCATCTATCTAATAAAATGGTCTTATTACATTATTGTTAACTACTTGTGGTCCCTTACATGATACGCGTTAACCACTTTATTTATTACTATGGTCCATCCCATTATTACATTATTCCTTTGGGTACCTCCCTCTGTACCCCATACTATCCCCCCTAGGTATACTACAACATCAATTCAAAAAACCCCCTAGTTTATGATAGTGCATATTGATCCATTGACCGAGCCGAAACTAGGTGAAAAGATGCGATAGGGGCTCAGTGACTACCCAATTGTGCAGTTCAAGAAGTCAGGGGTGAACATTGAGCCTTGACACTACACAATGTATAGTCCAAGCTGAGCTGAGGAACTATGCAATTATGGAGGTCAGTGTGATAAGCTGAGAGGATGGGCACTAGTTTAGCACATTACGTAGTTCTGGGAGGCAAAGGAGGCTGGGCCATTGCACAATTGTGCAACTCAGGGGCTCAGTGGATGAGCTTGGGGCTAGATATTTTGCAATGCATAGTTGAGGCCAGGCTGGGAAGATGGATTGCACAATTTTGGGAGCCAAGGTCAAGACTTGAGCACTGGAACTGCGAAGTGCAATAGTCCTAGGAGGCAGGGACTGTGCATTGCGCAGTTTCAAGAGGAAAGGTCATAGCTAGAGTACTGATACTGTGCAATGTGTAGTTCATGGAGGCCAGGTGAAGCTAAGTAGCTTGGTCGGGAAGCTTTTCAAAAGTTAGCTAAGTGCGAGATCAGTGACGCTAATGTGAATAGTGATATGGCTTCAACTTTGATCACACACTTAGAATACTTAATGACACAAAAACATAGATCATGTAGGACACATGAGAAATTAATTTCCCTCAATGCAACAACTTATTACAAGTGCAACACTTAAGATACAATTTTCGACGACAGTGACGGTACTCATGCAACAATGCTTAAAACTTTGGAAATGAGTGTGACAAATGTTTACATGGTTAGATTAAATCATTTTCACAAAGTTAGCCCCTTGAAACCACGAAAACAGGCTTATACACATTGTATGATAGCTAACATGTGAAAATATTACATTTTTCATATCTTGCAAATGTGACTGAAACACTTCAGGAAAACACATGGAATGAGTTTCAATGTTTGTGACAACAATGTACAAGACCAAGGAAGGCTCTAAAATTGAGTGTAGGCCAAAATTTTGGAGGGTGTTGTAGTAGCGACAACACTTGGTGACACACTACTAGAATTCCATCTTCTTTGCTTTAGTTATCTCTCTTATGAAAGGTCTTAGTTCTTCAAGGAGTATTGACTCATAATGTATATTACTTTGGTCTACCCACTTACCCCGTGAATAGACATGGTCCCTTTTATTCCTTCTCGGTTGAACAAAACATAGGATTCAATAATATCACAATGTTTCCAATTGGGAAGGGTAGTGAAGTTCGTGAAATTTAGATTTTCAAAGTATGATTTTTCATCTCTAGTGTTGCTCCACTTCCAGCGGGCCTAAATAGTACCCCGATGGAGTCACTGCAGGAACACAAACATTTCTTCGCTACCAGCGAGCCTGGTTAGTATCTTGATGGAATTTCTTGCTTCACCTCTCTATGCAATAATCCTTTCTCTTCTTTCACCTTTATTTGTTTATTTTTATAGGACTATGAATTGGCACTTATTCATTTTATGGGCAGAAAAGGGATCCCAACTTATTGAGAGTAGGAGAGGTTGTTTCTTCATAGAATCATATAGAGACCTTTGATTTAGGTTTATCTGTTTATATTTTTCCCCTTCTCCTCTTCTACTAATTAGATAAGCGTGAGAACATTGAAACACAAAGAACCGAGTATGGGCATAAGGTTTCCTAAATAGAAACAAGTTCATGGTTTGACCCAAAACTCTCATCGCAAATGGATCGTGGTTTCCATCGGAACTTCATTGACCAATATATGAAACCAACACAAGGAATATGGATCAGAGGTTGGCCAAATGCTAAAGTGTCATAAGACTCTTTTCAATTCAACCACACATAAAAAATCCAGAAAACACGTTCACACACAACATGTTGGGTGTGAAGCGTAATTATCTTCTGTATTCAAAGGTATCACCGCATTGGACCACAGTTCGTAATGGGGCGGCAAAGTTGCTCATAAAATATTCGCTGCAAGGGGGGGTCCAAGGGGGGCAGCTGCGATATTTGGGAGACCCCCCCCCCCCTGGCGGGGGGATTGGGGGCAGCGCCCCAAAAGCTAAGAATAGATGTAAAATTTCTCTGTGGATGTTTCTCTGTGGATGTAGCCCAAACTGGGTGAACCACGTATATCTGTGTCTCTCTTGTTTTATGTGTTTTCTGTGTTTATATTTCTGCAATATTTTATGTGTTCCATTGCTTTGTAATATATAATTTTCTAACAACTAGTATCAAAGCCCAAGGTCTATTTGGCTAATAAACTCACAGGAGAGAAGGGTTCCTGGTTCGAGTGGGAACAATGGCGGAAGATAGTAGGTTTAGGGTCAAAAAATTTAATGGCCAAAACTACCAGCTGTGGAAGATGCAGATGGAAGATTATTTATACCAGAGAGATATGTACCAACCATCAAGCAGAAAGACAAAGAAGCCAACAAGTATGACAGACACAAAATGGGATATTCTAGACAGAAAAGCACTTGGAACAATACGGCTGTGCCTAGAGGCATCGTTAACATTTAATATTTCAAAGGAAACGACAACAAAGGGTTTAATGTAGACATTGGCCAAACTATATGAAAAACCCTTTGCCTCAAATAAGGTATTTCTTATGAAGCGTTTATTTAATATGAAGATGTCAGAAGGTGGATCTGTTGCTAATCATTTAAATGAGTTGAATACAGTTACCAATCAGTTAAGTTCTGTAGGGATAACTTTTTATGATGAAGTTAGGGCTCTGTTATTTTTGTGCTCATTTCTAGAAATTTGGAATGGTTTAGTTATGGCCATTAGTAACTCTATCTCTGGATCTAATATTTTAAAGTTTGATGATGTTGTCGGTGCAATCCTTAGTGAGGAAATGCGACGGAAAAGCTCTGGTGAGACATCAGGTAATGCTATGACTGCAGAGACTAGCGGAAGAAAAATGGAAAGACGAAAGAGCCCTGGATATTGCATTAAGTCAAGAAAAGGCAGATCCAAGTCCAGATCGGGGATAGTGTGCTGGAAATGCGGGAAGAAAGGACACCTGAAGAAAGACTACAAGTCTCTAAAGGGAAAAGAAGGAGACGCACAGCAAGAAACTAATCATGAAGTGAATGTAATAGGTGATGTGTTGCAAGATGCTTTGATTCTTTCATTAGAAAATATTATTGATGCATGGGTGGTAGATTAAGGGGCCTCATTCCATACCACCATTGATAGGAAACATTTTTATGATTATGTTCAAGAAGATTTTGGACAGGTTCGATTGGGTGATGATAAACCCTGTAAAATCATTGGAATAGGTACAATTTTCATAAAATAGCAAGATGGAAATCAATGGCTATTGAAGGAGTTAAGGCATGTTCCAGATCTGAAGAAAAATCCGATTTCAACAGGGTAGTTGGGAGGTGAAGGTTGCGTAACTACTTTCACAGATAAAACCTGGAAGGTCACTAAAGGATCCCTGGTAATAGAGAAAGGAGGAAAGGATGGTACATTGTATTTATGCAATGGTATTTCTAATTCTATTAATGCTTTAACCTCTACAGGAGAAGATATGCATTGTGGCATCATAGGCTTGGGCACATGAGTGAGAAGGGGATGTAGATTCTTCACTCAAGAAATTTGTTGCCAGGTTTGAAGCATGTTGATTTAAAATTCTGTGAGAATTGTGTTTATGGAAAACAGAAGAGTGTCAAATTCCTTAGAGTTGGGAAAGAAAATAAGAGCGAAAAATTAGAGCTTGTGCATAGAGATGTATGGGGACCTGCTCATGTATCATCTCTTGGTGGCTTTCATTATTATGTTACTTTTATTGATCATGCATCCAGAAAAAACCTGGATTTATTGTATTCGAAATAAATCTGATGTATTTGATACTTTCAAGAAATGGAAAGCTTTAGTTGAAAATGAGACAAGAAAAAGGTTGAAGTGACTCAAATCAGACAATGGAGGCGAATATTGCAGCAAAGAGTTTGATAGGTACCATTCAGAGAATGGAATTCGTAGAGAGAAGACAGTTCCAGGAACACCACAAGAAAATGGTGTGTCAGAAAATATGAACAGGACAATCATGGAGCATGCAAGGTGCATAAGATTGCATGCAGGATTGCTTTTGCAATTTTGGGTAGATGCTGTAAATACTACTATTTATCTAATAAAAAGAGTGCCTTCAAATTCCTTGGATGGTGGTATTCTAGAGGAGGCATGGACAGGTAAAAAGGTAAACTCCTTTTTTTTAAGATTTGGATGTGAAGCCTTTGTCCACATTAATAAAGAAAACAGAACAAAGCTTGAGGAAAAATCAAAGAAATGTACCTTTATTGGATATGGTGTTAATGATTTTGGTTATCGTTTATGATTATGAAAAACACAAAATCATTAGGAGCAGAGATGTCATATTCAATGAAAAGGTTTTGTATAAGGATCAGTTGCAGGAAAAGAAGTACGAAAAAGAAAACAGAGAAGACATAGTGCTTGACGAGATCACAGAAAAAGTGATGGTGCCTGAAAATCATAATGATCAATAGCCAGAACAACAACCACAATAGCAGCAAGCACCTCAAACACCTAAAAGTGGTGTTAGAAGATCTACTAGGATAAGTAGACCCCCTTAACGATACTCTCCTTCATTATATTATGTATTGTTGACTAATTCTGGTGAACCAGAATGTTATGAAGAAGCAGTGCAGGTAAAAACTAGGAAGAAGTAGGAGCAAGCCATGAAAGAAGAGATGGACTCCTTAGCACATAACTAGACTTGGGACTTAGTCAGGTTGCCTGCAGGTAAAACAACATTACAGAATAAATGGGTTTACAAGTTGAAGGAAGAAGATGGAGGTAGAAAAACGTATAAAGCTAGACTTGTGGTGAAAGGGTTTGCACAGAAAAAGGGTATAGAATTTGATGAGATTTTTTCTCTTGTTGTTAAAATGACTTCAATCATAACTATTTTAAGTCTAATAGTAGCTGAAGATTTGCATCTTGAGAAGTTAGATGTAAAGACAACATTTCTCCATGGAGATTTGGAGGAAGAGATATATATGCAACAGCCACAAGGATATAAGGTAAAAGGGAAGGAGAAACTAGTGTGCAGGTTGAAGAAGAGCTCGTATGGCTTAAAACAGGCTCCAAGGTAGTGGTATCTAAAATTTGACAGGTTTATGTCTGAATAAGGTTATACTAGATGTCACTCTAACCATTGTCTCAAAAGGAAAATGATGGCAGCTATATTATATTGTTATTGTATGTAGATGACATGCTTGTTGCAGGTTCTAACATGCAGGAAATAAATGTGCTCAAAAGAAAATTGGCAAACTCATTTGCAATGAAGGATTTAGGTGTTGCAAAACAAATCCTTGGTATGAGAATAACTAGATACAGGAAGAATCGCAAATTAACATTGTCTCAAAGTGAGTACATAGAAAAGGTGTTGAAAAGGTTTAGTATGCAGAATGCAAAACCAATTAGTATACTTTTGGCTAGCCATTACAAATTAAGTAAGGAGGAGTGTCCCAAGACTCAGGAACAAATGGCTCATATGTCTAAAGTTCCATATGCATCAGCAGTTGGAAGCTTAATGTATGCAATGGTCTACGCAAGGCCTGATATTGCACATGTAGTGGGAGTTGTAAGTAGGTACATGAACAATCCAGGAAAAAAACATTGGACGACAGTGAAGTGGATTTTTAGGTATTTGAGAGGTACCACAAATCAAGCATTATGCTTTGGTGGTTCAAACATTGTTCTACAAGGATATGTTGATGTAGATATGGCGGGTGATAGAGATAACAGGAGAAGCACAATAGGGTATGTGTTTACTGTAGGTGGAACGGTTGTCAGTTGGGTCTCAAAACTGCAAAGTGTTGTTGCACTCTCAACAATAGAAGCAAAGTATGTTGCGCTATAGAGGCTAGTAAAGAAATGATTTGGTTACAAAGGTTTCTGGATGAGTTGGGTAAGAAGCAGGAGTTGGGAAAGTTATACAGTGACAGCTAGAGTGCCATACATCTTACAAATAACTATGCATTTCCTTCCAAGACTAAACATATACAACTCAAGTACCATTTCATATGGTCAGCGTTGGAAGATGGACAGTTGAAGCTGGAAAATATACACACTAGCCAGAATCCTGCAGATATGTTGACAAAAGTTGTATCCAGGGAGAAACTGAGAATTTTCTCAATTTCATTTGGTCTTCAAGTATGATGAAGAAGATGAGAAACAACCAGGTCCAAAGTGGAGTCATTGTCCAGCAAATGAAGCAGCGGTGGAGTTGTTATAATCAGTCTCCAAGCGGGAGATTGTTGGGTGTGGAGCCTGATTATCTTTTGTATTCAAAGGTATCATCACATTGGACCCCAGTTCGTAATGGGGTGGCAACGACGCCCGTAAAATATTCGTTGTAGGGGGTCCAGGGGGGGTGGCTATGACCTTGGGAGCCCCCCCCACCCCACCTGGCAGGGGGATCGGGGGTAGCACCCCCGAAGCTAAGAATAGATGTAAAATTGCCTTGTAAAATGTAGTAATTTCGTAGTCAATCTGGGTTGTTCATTAGGCAGAGATCTGATGGTAGAAGTTATGTTTAATTTAGGGTTTTTTTCCCTAGAGGGAAACCCCTCACTATATATGAGGGAATTGTATTGCTTCTATGTAGATCTGTATTATGAGTGAGGAAGAGAGAGGAGATTGAGAGTGAAGAGGGAATTATAGTGGATCTACTGTAGATTGTATCTCTTCAGTTTGTTGGATAATATGAAAAGAATGATTGGTTGTTTCTTCGTGGACGTAGCCCAAACTGGGTGAACCATGTATACCTGTGTCTCTCTTGTTTATGTGTTTTCTGTGTTTATATTTCTGCAATATTTTATGTGTTCCATTGCATTGTAATATATAATTTTCTAACACAACACTTATTTACATGACGAAAAAAAACCACAAACCAAACGAACAAGAAAGTACTATGTACATAGCATAGGGAATAGCCCCAGATCATCATTCAAAATAATGTTTTAAGTATTGCCCATTAATAGGGAGAGAGTCAATCTTCTTGCTTAGTAATTGCAGATGATATGTGTGTTGGCCAAAATTTTTGTTAATAGTGAATGGTCCAATCCATATGGATTGCTACTTAATGTGTTTTCCTTTGTCCTCATGAGTTTTTTTCCACTTCAAGACTAAGTCACCCACACTAAAGTTATTTTTAGCTGCAGACTTATTTTGAACCACATCTTGATACGACTCTGGTGAAGGGAAATTTTTATTTTTATTTAAACCTTTCTTATTTTAGATTGTGAATAGTGTCCATCCTATGTTGAAGTAATAAAAATGGCTTGCCCTAGGATTCTTGCGAAAGTTGGAGGGCAGGAAAGTAGATGTTAGGAGGAAGGATAGCTTCTTTTCCATACACTAGGAAGTAAGGGGATGTGTTCAGAGAGGGATTTGGAATGACTCGGTCAACCCTAAGGAATTTACCAAAGCGGAGTGCCAGTTCCTTTGTTTAGAGAAGATGGTCTTCTTGATGATACATATAAGGTTCTTATTTCTAGACTCAGCAAGACCATTTCCCTACGGATAGTATTTATTTGAATGTTTCAATACAATTCCATTTTCTAATGCAAAATCATATAATTTTAACGATGAAAAATATGTCGCATTATCAAAAACAAGTGAAGTTGGAATGTCAAACCTAGAAATGATATTTTTCTTAAGGAATTTGATGACTCCCTAACATTCACCTATTTAAGTGGAACTACTTTTGTCCACCGCATGAAGAAATTTGTAGCAGTGAGAATGTAGCAGTGTTTCTTTGATGAATGTAGAAATATTTCTCCAATGACATCAAAGCCCCACTATTTAAACAATGCTTCCACTACGATAGGATGCAATGGTGTGGTTGACTTCTTGATTAAGTCAACACGTCTTTGATAGACTGGACACTTGCAGGCATGGGCGTGAGCATCTTTGAATAATGCAGGCTGATAGAAATGGACCCAAATAACTTTATGCATAGTTGTGTTACCCGCGATGTGTCCCCCAGTTGGTCTATCATGGAGATTGTGCAGTACTTTATCTAAACCGTGCACTTCTAGGCACCTGAGAAACACTCCGTTATGATGCTTTATAAAAAGAACCCCATGCATCAATTGATAAGATAATTATTTTGTTCTAAGTTCCCTCTTATGTTGTGCAAATAATTCGGAGGGAATGGTGTCTTGATCAAGGCGGTGCACATCTGTGTACCAAGATTTCGTGATGGTAGTAGGGGAAGCTCTCTCAACATTATACATTTCACTTCCCTGCTCCCATTTGGAAGGATATTTTTGTTTTGCGTCTACTACTTCTGATGATATCCATCACAGTCCATGGCTTTTGATTTTATGAACTAGCTTGAACTCTAAATTGTACTCTTGTAAACTAGTCATCAAGTTCGCTCTTCTCTCACCCATCTCTTATTGAACAAACAATTATCAGACTATTTGGTGTGAAACAAAGATGATGCAATGATTATTTAAGAGATAGGGCCAGAAGTGCTTCAATGCCTTATATATTACATAAGCTTGTTTGTTGATGGTGGGGTAGTTAAGTTCAGGTCCTTGAAGGCTAGCGCTCATGAAAGATATTGGACACTCATTGTTTTGATCATCCTTTTGTGTAATCACAACGATGAGAGAAGTAACAGGAACGAAAGTGTAGAGCATAAAATATTTGCTAAAATTATGGGTTGTACAAAGCAAGTGCTTCTATAATGGATTGCTTAATACATGAGAACACATCATTTTCCCTTTTGTCCCATTTGTAAATTTCATCCTTCTTTACCATCCCCTATATTGGCTTCACGATCGGATCATAATCAGAGATGAACTTGCAGAGAAAGTTGATTTTCCCCAAGAAGGACTACACAGATTTCTTGTTCACGGGGAAGGGAATCTGCGTAATTGCTTTGACCCTATCCATGTATAATTTAATCCAAATTTTGGCAATAATATGGCCCAAGATTTTACCCTTGGACACTACGAAAATACTCTTTTTTGGATTAAGGGATATCCTGTACTTACGACATCGCTTGAATATTTTCTTTAGATGGCATATGTGGTCAGATCTCTTCTTGGAAAACACCTTGACATCATCAAGATATACCACTACACTTTGTCCAACCAGTATGTGGAATGCAATGTCCATGGCACATTGAAATTTTGCACCGACATTAATCAACCCAAATGGATTTCTCTTAAACATGAAATGTTGTTTTCAGTTTATCATACTCTGAGACTAGAACCTGGTTGTAGCTAGAATATCCATCCAACAAAGAAAACATCTTTGACCTCGATATTGTTTGTAGTATTAATTCCATAGATGGCACAGGGTAATTTTCTTTGTTTGAGGTGCAGTTCAAGTTGTGGAAAGTAACATATAAGTGTATTTCCCCCATACTTCTTTCTCACAGGGACCAAGTTCAATACCGAGTAGAATATCACAATTGTTATATGATTCGAGCATCCAATAGTTTCCTCAACTCCTTTTGAATCAGAGGCTCAAGCATCATATGTACCTTCCACTTCTTTTGTTGGAACGACTTGGCCCCTTTTTTTATTGGGATCACATGCTAGATTATTTGTGTTTCATGAGTTTTGAGCTCATCATACGCCCATGCGAATATGTATCAGTACTTCTTGAATAAGCATATAAAATATTGTCTCTCCTATGGTCTACATCTAGTACCAAGATTAACAAACATTGGATCATTGTTTGTTCCAATATTTATTTGTTCATGCGATAATGTTGAACTGTGCGTTTTCGCATTGACTAGCCCTCAAAAGTGGTTTTCAAGTCATACAAATTTTCCAATGATACCATGCCCTTCATCATGGGGTTCTCTTTGTTCGCGCAAGATGCATCCCGCAATTGTTTCTCACACTCGTCCTTGTCGATCGCTGCATCCTTAAATACATCAATGTTCTCCATAAAGTGAAGTATTTTTTGGTCATCATTGAAAATGCGTAAATTAGTGATATTGTCAGGGACTAATGGTTTATAAATAAGTTCTACAGAAAAATTGTCCCTAAGAAGCGATAACCTAACAACATCATTTTCCAATGCATCTGCAACTCTGTTGTGTATTCTAGGAACAAAAATAACATTGAAATCTTGTAAATGTGAAATCAAACACCATACCTCCTGTTGGTAACTTTTGAGATGATGTGACACACAATGTATAGTATCATGTACCTATCGTACAACAATTTCTGAGTCACCCATTGTTTTGAGGACTAGAACATTGAGGTCAATGGATCTTTGCAAACCCAAAATGAGTGCTTCATAGTTTGCGGTGATGTTCATGCACTCGAATTCCAAGCAGTTGGAGATCAGATGTTTCCTCTTTCGTGGGTCTACTAAAACACAACCAGTTCTAGAGCCCTCCTATGTTTTGGAACCATCAAAATATAATTTCCAAACATTATATGTATAAGGACTATGTACTACACTAGTACTAATATTACTACAACTACTAACTGTACAAATGTCATTTGCATCAGTTGGACCAGGAAGGAGTTCCAACTGTGTGTCTGGTGGAACTGGGGATGGCTTAGCAAGATAGTACGCCATATCAGTTTACAAGAAGCAATTTCCAAAGATAAGATTTATGAAATACATTAGTTCAATATTACCATTGAAGGGAGTAGTAGTGTGTTTCATGTACTTCTCTGAGTTCACTTGGATCTTATTATTTCTACCCTTCTATGGAAGCCATAAACGTGACCAGTCCGTAGGAAAATACCCCTGTAGCGTGTTGAACCAATCCCTGCTCAACAATACACTATATACTTCTGGGATTTCCACAATTACTATATTTATACATTGATGAACTAGGTGATCAGATGATGAGATAATAAGAACATTTCTGAGTTCACCAATTGCACGGATAATGGTCTTATATAGTTGAATGATATGTGCATCTGTTTTATCCCATTTTTTGTTGATTTTATTTACGACAGATAATGGAATTACATTCACCGATGCACCTGAATCAACTAAGCAATTGTGTACATTATAATTGAAATTTTCAAATGTTAACAAAAACTGAGGGCAGAGTGTGTTTGCATCCATCATTAGAGCATTAAGGACATATTCAAGTGGACCATAGGACTTACTAGATCCCCTCTGCAAAGAAGCATCATTACCTGAGGAGGACTATCCGATTGCGCATAGGAGAATTTCCCACTGCTTGCAATCTTCATCAGTTAAAAAAGTGAAGTATTCACACAGGCTTTCTTCATCTCTTCAAATATGTTGTAATTGAGTGTAGGGGAGATTGTCGAAGTGTTTGGAGGAGAAACTTGGATTGCGACTTCTAAAGTGATGGACTTGCTTTCACTGCTTGCAGAAGTACTTTTTTTTGTAACTATATCTCCAGACTTGCTCAGAGTGTTTTGCGTTGAGTTTACAGGCAGACTAATATTCCTTAAAAAATTCTCTTTCAATTTCTACTTCGTCAACTATTGTTCACTGGTCGGCCCTTGGTTTCTCAAATTATACTGATTATTCTACTTCTATCTCGGGCCATCACTCAGTGGCTACTTTTCAGTGATGCTCTTTTCAGCTGTGAGTATGCAATTGAATGTGTTCACTACATGCCCTGTGCTTGGAGTTTCTTCGGTTGGAGCTACTTCTTCCTTTTCTTCCTCAGGCTTGGTCTACTCATCAGAAAGTATTATTTCAATAAAATGCGTAGAAAGAGCATTCATGTTTTAGTTCCATTGTGGGCATGTCTTTTCTAAATGATATTCTTGATGAAATTAATAGTACTAGTCCATGTCTATACTCTCAACATTGTACACAACATTTGCGATTTTCACGGACTTGACCGGTTGGTTACCGTTGTTGTCAGAGTTGGTAGTCCTTCTGAGAAAGTTGAACTTGGGAGGCTTTCTGATCATGGTGGTCTCTCTTGACCTTTGTTTCAATTCTTCCCACTCATTTGGTAGAGTCTTGATGGTGTGATTCAAGATCTCAAGATTGATAGCTTCTTTCTCCTTGTCCTTGTTTATGGAGGCCTGAGACTTTTTACCCGTGTCTTGGGAGTCTTTAGCTAGTTCATCATCTATAATGACCCCAATCACATGCAATTCCTTTTCAACTATGATTGCCTCTTCATAGTTTTTTGCAAGATTTTCTTTCGCATTTCTCTTCACGAACTGCGCAATGCTTGTTGGCAAGGAAGATGTGTAGTAATTGATTGTAATGGAGTCGTGGGGTTTTTTATTTGTTTGGAATTTATTCAAAATATGGTTAAACCTCTAATTAAAATATTTCACCTTTTCTTTGTGCTCCATCTTAGGATTTCCTAACTCTTTCAACAACAAGGCAGGGTTTTGTCATCAACAAATTTTTCAAGAAAAATCTTCTTAAACCCCTTCTAATTCAGAGGAAGACTATGATACCATACAGTTGATATGCCATCTAAGGTGCACGGAAAAAGTTTTCATGCAATATCATTGTAACATAGCTTTATAATTTGTAGATGTAGGTAGAAGTTTTCCATATGGTCCTTTGCTTCCATTGCTTTGTTAGGGTCGTACTTCGTTAAAGGCTTCTCCAAATGTCTTGGCATCTTATGTAGAATACTCGGTATCGCAAGTGGTCCCATAGACATCTAATCTAGATCTTGGTATGCCATATCTTCATCATTGTCCTCCTCCTCTTTGTCAAAGTCTGATGGCTCTTCTTCTTCTTCTTGTTCTTCTTCTTCACTGCCTGACCTGCCGAAAGAGTTGTCTGAGAGTACAACGTTATCTCCATCACCATCATTGTATGGTGGAGATTTTTCTAACTTCTCAGTATTTTCCACAAAATCCTCTAATTCTTCAAGGATGGTGAAAACCAAATATTCAATTGTAGAAACCATTATCTTGGTAGGGGTGGTTGGGTTTTTGTTTGGAAAATAAGGAAGGTTGTGTACTCCCAGAATTAATCCAATATCCTTTGCTAATTTATGGGTTATAAAATGGATGGCCTGTATCTAATCATAAGAGATTTCACAAGTTTATACAAGCTCGAGCTGAGAAGATTCACCAACTTCTGGAATGTGAGCTGGGGAGATCGTGGGAATGTTACTGCCTTGGCCAGAAGATGTAAGATTGGATTTGGTGATGTTATCCACCATAAAAACCTAGTTGCCCTCCTTATAGCACCAGAAATGTTGACGGTGTTGGACCTACCAATATTCAAGGGGTCTCCCTGATATGTGGTCCCAATAAAAGCTCACATATTTTGGGATAGGAACCCCATCCAAAATATGGCCCAGTTGTCGAATTCTTAAAGATTTGTCTTGAATCTAATTGTCAGAAAGACAGAGGAGTGCAATGGTGCCTTTGAAAAGCAAGAATGTATGTTTGATGAGTGTTCATTTGTAGGTGTGTCAAAGTTCTTCTACTGCGGAGGGAAAGAGTAGAGTGAGCCTCTAAGAGAGAGGTAATAGTACCACCCTCATAGAGACACACACAACCAGGAAGGATTCGTTTAACATCTAGCTTAATAGTCCACAAGGGATGCAACAGTCATTACAACTAATCAAAGAGAAAAATTTGTCTAATATCCTGCAGAATAGTCCACGAGGATGGGACAATGATAACAACCATTATAACAAATTCTCAATAACATAAGTACTAAAATAACTGAAATAG
Organism: Pinus taeda; assembly: GCA_000404065.3. Lineage (NCBI taxonomy): Eukaryota > Viridiplantae > Streptophyta > Pinopsida > Pinales > Pinaceae > Pinus > Pinus taeda. The sequence continues at coordinate 22,747 of APFE031261005.1, forward strand.
CTCAACTACTTTAGCACAGATGGAAGTAAACATGAAATACAAACATCCACAAAATATTCTTACAAATATTCAAATCCATGCATGAAGAACTTGTTGGCCATGAAGGCTTTTGTTATTAATTAAAAGTCCCAAGACACATGTAATTCAGCCTCTTCGAGGGGGAAACCTCCTTTATATTACACAAATGAACAATTCTTGGATGATACAAATGACTAAACCTCCCTTCTATATATAGGAGTATAAGGGGTCACAATATAATCAAGCTGACATAACAGTAATAACATAAGGGCATAAAAATAACAATAGTGGGTTTCTATGGGGCATACTAATAACAATATGGGGACAATAGGGGCACAATAATAACAACAAGGGATACGATGACAATAGTAATGGGGGAATCACTAGTATTATAGGGGCCTAACATGCCCCTCTCCTTCCGAAAAGCATTGTCCTCAACGCTTGAGTAGTTCTGAATGCTTCTGTATAAAATTATCATCCTCCCATGTGGAATCTTTAGTGGATAAGTTTTTCCACTTGATGAGATACTATGAAATTGATTGATTTCATAGCTGTCAAGTTCTTGTTTCTGTGACTACTTCCAGTTCCAATATAATTTTTCCTTCCTCGTCAAGTTCTGGAAATATTGTT
>APFE031261017.1:0-10574 GCA_000404065.3 Pinus taeda
AAAGGTTAGGATTAATAAAAACATAAAATAAATAAAAAAATAAAAAATTGGGTCTTCTAATCTCATAACATGGAAGTTAAGAAGTACAAATGGAGAAACATTCTTCACGTTAACATGTGTATCAGTATCTTGGATAGGAAATCCATAAGGATCTTCTTTGTTTTTATCATCTCCATATTCACCTCTTCCTCTACCTCCTCTACCACCTCTTCCACCTCCAAGAGGTGGTCTTATTCCTCCTTATCCACCTCCAAGTGGTGGCATTTCACCTCCTCCTCCTCCTAATATCCTTTCATGTCCATTGGGAGGAGGGAATACTTCTTCTTGACCTTCTGCCATTGATTCTTCAAAATTGAGATAATAAGGTTCTTCAATTGGATTCCCTTATTCTAGTTATTCAATTACTGGTCTTCCAAAGAAGATTCCTTCTCCTCCTTCTTCTTCTTCTTCCTCTCCTTCAGTAGGTATCTCAAGTTCTTGTGCAACAAGTTGTTCTCCTGTTGAAATAGAAAGAAAGATAAGTGACTCGGTTGAAGATGTTGGATTCAACAAATTGAAGAAGATGAGGCCTAGATCCAATTAGCATCTCTTTGACTGGTAGGCACTGCTCTCGTATGGTGGGAGAGAAAACTTCAAAAAGGAAGTAATCATGTGGGTAAACTCATCTCTTCCTAGTCTAAATTTGTTTCTGCTTTAAAAGGATAATTTTATTGATTAGCATATCGACAGAGCCATGATAGAATGGAAACATTTGAAACAAAGCAAAGGACAAGATGTGCAAAGCTTCACAAAAGAGTTTACAAAACAAGCTTTAACTTTGGGAATTCCTCTAGATTCACTTGATATTTTTATGAATTATATTAATTGTTTACATGAGTATCCTTGGCATTCTTTGTTGTTGTTTGAACCCACTACTCTTGACTCAACTAGTGTGAAATTCATTCACCTTGAAAGAAGGGGAAACTGTGAACAAGACAACTATGCAAAGAAGATAGTGACAACAAGGAAAAAGGAAGCAAAGCCTCCTTGTACTCGTTATGAGAAAGAAGGGAATGATGAGGAGCATTGTTGGAAACTACATATGGAATTGAGGACAAAGAGGAATGGCAAAAAAGAGAAGCAAAATATGGTTTCTATCATGCAATAAGACCAAGAATCTAAATTAGAGGATGAGGAGAATAACACAACTGTCGAATTTGTAAGTCTTGGACCAATTGACCTGGGATCTGACTCGAGTGATGAGATGAATATTGCAACTCTCAAGATTGCAGGTGATGGACCTATTGACTTGGGTTCTGATTCAGGGAATGAGATGAAGCTTATAGTAGATTTTTTGGCAAATATGAGAAGACCGCCAAAGACTACATGGCTCCAGGAAATTGAGGAGATAAACTAAAGAACTCAAGAAAATAATGTGGAACTAAGGAGACTCCTACAAGAAGCGGAGGAGGATAAACAAAATTTGCAACATAAGTTACAAGCCAAGGAGGAGGCCTTAGAAAGGTTGAAACATGACAATCCATCATCACCAACACCTAAGGTAAAAGGTGATTCTTCAATTTCATGTTCTCTTTATGATGATGATTTTGCTGCTTTTGAGAAACATACTACAGGAATTGGTTCAAAATTGATGAAGAAAATGGGGTATGAAGGAAAAGGCATCGGTATTAATCACCAGGGCATTCTGAATCCTATCAAAGTGGAGGAATTTACTCGTTATGCAAGACTTGGTTATGTTAGAAAGGAGGTTTGATAATTCTTCAAGACAACCAGTGACCAATCAATGACGGATAATGGGATCACATCACAAAACTCCAATGATAGTGAGGATTCCATAGGAATTCCTCCTCATCAGGAATGCACCAGGAAAAATCATTCAAAGAAGGTTTAGAAAGTCTAGAGGAGAAAGAACTACTGCAAAAATTGCCACAAAGGGGGGCATCAGAGGGCCACATGTTGGGAGCTCCATCCAAAGCAGCAACTGAAGGAGGACCAGAAAGAACCTGTGAAGGAAGAAGGACAAGTCAACAAAGTTGTTCAACCAGAAAGCCCACTGTAGGGAGAGAACCCATTAACCTATTTGGGTAAGAAATGGGTAGCATTTTTAAGTAGTTGAACATGGCCACATTTTGTAAATCACATGTTGTGAAATGATGCAAAAGTGATGAAGTGTTTGTCATCGCTTATGAATGCAACATGATGATATTTTTGGCCTTTTTAGTTTATAGTTGGGGTATTGATTTCTGTTATTATTATGATGTAAAATTGACCAATGAGTGTGTTATAAACTCTTGGAAAGTATGGGATTTTCTTGGGTCATGTTTGGTCTTGTAAAAGAACATGTATTTTGCAAATCTATACTCCATGTTTGCATGGGATACATGTGTCAGTTCATGACTTGTGGCTTTGAAGTACAAAATTGAAGGAGAAGGAAGTGTGGACTGTTTGGGCAATCATTGGGAGGGAGTAAAAAATATTGCAAATTGTGTTCATGCTTTTGAAGGACCAAAATCTCCTAAGTGGGGAGGAATGATCCAACAAGATCCTAAAGGACCAAATTTTTGAAATCCTCAAAACTCGGAAAAAAAAACTATCTTAGATTGAAGATTTCATTGTTCTTAATCCAACGGTGTGAACGACACCTCAATCTTACAACGTATGTGAAAGTTATGACCCGTTGAAGTTTTCATGAAACAACTAAAAAACTTGCAGGTAGGACCCATAGGATGCCACGTGGTAGTTGATGTCAGTAGTACAGATGATGATGTCAGCATGATGATGTGGTGGTACAGTCACTAGGAATCCAATCAGTGGACTACACATGGAAGATGATGTCAACAGCCTAGTCAGTAGTACAGACAAATTAGAATGTGTCATGTGGTGCCCAGTTGGCAGTTGGTCAGTTTTCTTAATGGAATAACATTTTGGCACTTTGCAACGGACAGAAAGAGTGAAATTGTCGCCTACTTGATTTTCCCAATGACCCCTAAAAATATGACAACGGTTTGGTAGGCTCTTATGTTCAAATTAATAATTAAAAAACAAAAAACAAAAAAGCTTAGTGGTCGGCAAGTCGACCATTAGGCAGATCCATCGGCCCCCATCCAACCACCATATATATTATATAATATCACAATGACATGTGTTGAACTGCCCAACGTGGTCGTCGGTCAGATTACCAGCAATTCCAAACTCAACGCCAAAATAAAAACGACACCCAAAATTAACATAACCACCAACTATTATATGTTCGCATGCAGGTTTGAACCCTAGTCTCCTGGGGCCCTTTTTGACAAGCCACCAACACACCACACGGGTGGCCTTTGATAGGTCCACCCCTCCAACATATATAAACTCAATCTGCTTGATGAGAGAATGAGGGAGGAGACACATGTCCAGCGAAAGGAGACCGAGACAGAGTTCCAGGCGTCGTATGGCCATGCAGTGGGCATGAAAACTAAGGGAATATTCCTTTATATTTTCTAGGAATATTCATTTGATGGAATCTGCAAAGAATATTTGAGATTCCCTAGAGGCCCCAGGGTCACTGTGATATAAACAAGTCAAGTTTATATTCAAATTTCACGAAATTTCACCACGAATCCAACCTTGCTATCCATTTCTTTAACAGAGCTATGCTTTTTCAGGACATCCCCAAAAGTAGAGGTATAAGGTGTGAATTTTGAATTATATGCATTCTGATTTCACTAAGAATTAATGGAAGAGGCCTCCTCGCTTTGATTAGGGCCCAGAGATGTCGCTCACATAGAGTGAAATCTGTTATCAAGTTTTGGTGTCTCTTTCTCTTTATGGTTGCCTTTTATTTCCCTCTTTTGCTATGTGTATGCACTTGTGGTTACATGTTCTTTTAAATGCAATTCTTAAATGCATCAATGAAGTACAAATATATGTATCAATCATATTCCTATGGATCTGTAGAGGGAATATTAATTTTTATGGTATGTTCTATGCTTGCAACAATTACTTCAATGTCTTATCATCACTGACAGTGATTGTAGATAGAACATCAACAATATGTACAAGAAGATATGAGATTATTTGATTACAACTGAGGGTCCCAATTATATACCTATGCAGGTACCCATTCATGAATGGTCATATCCTTTGAGACATGACTCTTCAACACTAATTATTAATTAATTATTCATTATTTCTGATTTTTTTTATTTATAGTTATTTATATTCTTTTTATATATATTGTATTCATAACAAGCTTATAGGAAGGGGAATTAGCCCCTAGTTTCACTCTTTAACACTCCCTCTCAACTAGGGAGGAATTACACCTATCAACATCTATCGATTGTTATGCCATCATGTCCATCATGTGCCATTTTTGTAACTTGTCTCGTCTCTCCTGAAGATTGAAATCATAGTCCACTAATAAAGGATTGAAAGCGGGTGGATCATAAGACCCTACCATCCTCGTCAAAATGATAGAGGCTAGTCTTCATGTTGAGGAATAGAACCCCTACTAGGCTTGATCCTTTATTGATGAAGTTGTTGAACATCATGTATCCTAGTCATAGGGAATACAATAGTACCTGACATGTCTATCGGTAGTACTAATTGACCCTACCCACTTTTCCCAATTCATTGGACATATGAGAGGTACTTCCCAAGAGTCACAAATCGCAAGGGTGGGATGTATGTTGGGGTATCCATAGGGGAAGGTAAACCACTAACCCTATTCTCATATAGCATACTCCATAGGGGAAGGTGAACCACTCACCCTATGTTCACATACTAGGGTATGAACTCCATAGGGTAAGGTAAACCACTCACCCTTTATTCACATGTTGGGTCCACACAAGAAGGTGAACCACCCACCCTATGCTCATATAAATTCAAGAAGTACCCTAGGCCCCTAGGAGCTACCAAAGCTCAATGTTTAACCCAATCAATATCCCTCCATATAGGGAATTTTTCTCTCTAAAGGCTAAGAATTTTTCCTTCCCAAAGGCTTTCTGATGATATCAGCAACCTGACCATCCATCCATGGGAGCATCATTTCTCCTCCCAACAGCATATAGATGATGGAACACGTCTCACGAAAGAGATTCTTCAAATCACATTGTCTTATGGATAACCATTCTAGCATTAATGGTTTTAGAAATCCTATGTTTCCTGTACATCCAAGATACCAAATCAAAAATCATGTTAAAGAAAGTATTTAACTAACCTTACTCCCTCTCACTGAGGGAGACCACAAGCCTAAGCTTGTCTAATTCGTGAAGTGCCCTAGTGCCTATTCTAGACAATTTTCTTTCATATGAATGGACTCCCTTTGGTTTAAGATGCATGCTATAATACAAAGTATCCACCTGGCATATTGCTCATCGTGGGATACAATAACCTGAATAATTACCAATTAGCATGCCATGCTTCTCATAGTTCACTTCCATAGAGAATTCATTTGTTATAATTATCGAAAGGGTTCAACAGATAACTCCCTCTGAGACTGATGAGATAAAAAATTCTTCAATTTGTAACCATGAGTCCTACTCATCTTCTTCAAGACCCAAAGGTAGCTTCACAGTATGTGCTTCTTAATTATAAACATCAGCAATTCATGCAAGGATCTTATCTTCCCTCTGAAGCCTCTTCCTCAATCAGGGAGACTTCAAGTATATCCTTCTCAATGAAAATTTGAACCAATTCATCTCTCTAGTGTACTTGTTGTTCCAATCAATGCAGGATCACACTTTGGTATATCATAATATTATAAGGGAAGTCTTCAAAATTCTGTCAGAGCTTCTCTTATGATGATAAGAGATTATCTAAGAATACTTCAAACAAGATTGCACTGATGATGCATAGCTCTCATTCCAATGATTTGAGAATTCATCGGTCTTTAAACTTAGTTCTCGCGTTATAGCATGTTATGCATGGCAACCTTTATCAAGCTAGGAACTAAGCAATACGTCAAGTTGAAAGCTCTTCAATCTTGACACCTCTTTCTTTCCTGTAATGTCCCTTCCTAAATTATTTTGGAATAGGATTAATTTCTACATTTTGGGGCCAATTTTGGATGAGATGGGGCCCACTCAATTTTGTTTAGAAGACTTAGGAGTTAGAAGTAAGTTATTTTGGTTTGTTAGTAGCGTGGGGGGGGCACCACACTAAGAAATACATACTCCCTAAGTCAATGGGTCGAATTGCATGAGAGGGAAATCGAAGGCTTAGTGAGGGACCCCCAAAGGGGGAAAAAGGGAGGGAAAAAGGCTCTACAAAATCTATAAAATGAAGGCAAAACTCCTCATTTCATGATTCTTAGCTTATTGAATTTTATTATGTTGCTTGAGTTGTTTATCTAGGTCACTTGCTATTTAGCAAGAGTTTTCCAAGGAGATAACTCACCCTTTCTTCAGGCGACTCCGAGTGCCACCCTAGAGAGGTTCATCCATTATCATCCAGAGGAGATTCGTAGAGAAATTTCCAGCATTTGTATTTAGTTTGCCCCAGCAATGCGTATTTCTGGAGGACCTAGTAATGTATCTAGTGTGACCATTGCAACATTCTATCAGAGGACTATTTCTTACTAGGATAAATAAGGGAAGTATTAGTGGAGTTGACTGCTACCTTTATGGAGTGTTTGAGGAGGATTTTGCTAGTGTATTCGCAGGCAGTGTGCTTCAACAAATTTGGAGGGTGTAGGGCCTTTTGGGTGTCGATTTTGGAAGGTCAAAACCGGACCAACAATTTCTGGGTTTTTCTGGGCTTTTGACAAGGACCCCAAATATAAATTTGCAGAATTTTTAGAGCAATGAGAGTGGGGTTTTCAAGCATATCTTTGCAGCAAACAGTATAGAATTGTTGAGGATTGTGCAGTGTCTTTGGGGGTCGATTTTGGGAGGTCAAAATCAAGCCAAACCATTTCTAGGTTTTTGTGGGCTTTGTGAGAGGAGTTTGTGGCTAAAACTTCAAAAAATTTCGAGTGATATTTGGGCCTGAAATTCTAATTCTTATAACAGGGCGAATTGCTAATTAGTTGGAGAATTTGCGCCATTTTTTGGGTTCAAGTTTGACTTGGAGATAGGTCGAACCCTTTCTGGGTTTTTCTGGGCTTTTGGTGGAGACCTAAAGATTAGTTTAGTGGAATTTTCTAAGTACTTTTGGAGGCTCGAACAGGGGCTTCTTCCAGCGAATAATTGTAGAATTTCTAGGGTCAACGCAGAACATTGAGAAGAAGACTTTCCCTTGCATCCGAGCAGCATTTTTCTCACCTGGGATTGTCTAGCTTGATTTGGAAAGCTAGGTGCACATGTTCCATGCATTGTACCCTCCTTCGGTAATAAAATGGCTCAGTTTGGCGTAGTTCTAGTACAATTTTATGGGTGTTCAATTGTTGTCTGAATTTTTATGTCTCATATGTGTATTTTGCCTGTTTAGCATTATTATTTCCTTTTCGGGACATTACATTTCCAATGCCACTTAAGGTTTATGAAAGAGGGTGTTAACCAATTTTATTTGAGCAAACTAACTTCAAAAGACATATGCTTGTCCTGAACTTTCAATTATGCCTTACTCCATACTAACAGATATAGTCTTCAAGAGCGTTCAAAAAAAAGTTTAAAGAAAAAATACTATTAGCATATACATACTTTATATTTTGGTAATTAGACATATTTACTAGTAGTTATTGCCCACCATAATTCATGGAATTCTTTGCATTCTTTATATTTCGGTAATTAGACATATTTACCAATATTTATTGGCATCATAATTCATGGAATTTTTTACATTCTTTATATTTCATTAATTAGACAAATTTACCAGTAATTACTGCCCACCACAATTTATGGAATCCTTTACATTATTTAGGTAGCAGTAAAAACTTAAATATGTTCTACGTAAATATTGTAACAACCCCAAAAATTTAACTCTTCGTTGAAGTCTTTCTCCACCAAAACTCTATACCAACTTAAATATGTTCTACGTAAATATTGTAACAACCCCAAAAATTTAACTCTTCGTTGAAGTCTTTCTCCACCAAAACTCTATACCATGTTAATTTTGATGGTATGTTCTATGCTTGCAATAATTACTTCAATGTCCTATCATCATTGACAATGATTGTAGATAGAACATTAACAATACATACAAGAAGATATGAGATGATTTGATTACAACTGAGGGTCCCAATTATATACCTAGGTAGGTACCCATTCACGAATGGTCATGTCCTGTAAAAATAACTCGAAATTTGCAGCTGCTAATGAATTTTTATTGAAAACAATAGACTCAAATTTCTTCTACTCAATCTGCAGATGAGAAAACATACAATAGAAATACATGCAATCATTCAAACACAATGAACATAGTAATTTTACTAGGGAACCCAACTGGGAAAAATCCATCCTTTGTTTGTATTATATCATATGAGAATATTGATCTATTACAATGACAACTTCAATCCTTGAAGCGCAACTTGCATTGCAATATTGATCTCCTACTGTTGAGACTGCTCTGGAAAATACTGAGTCTACACTTACTCTGTCTGCACTCACATTCCTGCACTCACTCCTATTTCCTTGGGAAATTCTAGGGAAATTAGCTCGTCTTCTACATACCAAAATTGTACACTTAGTAGTATACAATAATAAAAATATAATTATGTCTTTTCACTCCACTCAACTAGGCAATTTGAATTGCATGCACGACTAGGAATATTTTTAGTAAGTTGAATAGTTAACTAAGAGATCAGTGAGTTAACAATAGTTACAACTACTCAACTGAATTCATATTGACTATATTCATGACTAAACCTCAAATAGCTAAGTTTCGCTAACTATAACTCCATTGTATTGCTAGATCTTAGCAATCAACTCATGCACAACTCTACCTAGCCTACAAACTTGAATTTATTGATTTAACTTAGAGACAAGGCCATGTTACTCTAGATAACTACAATCCAATTCATCATGATGAAAATCGAATTTATCCATTTGACTAAGGCACAAATAAAATTTATCCTTTTCTTACTACAATTTCAATACTCCCTCTTAGCAGGAAAAGAGTTCTGCACAACCCCAATTATGCTCCTGAAGGAATGTATTATAATAAAACTAACACTCCATATCACTGTTTTTATTGCTACTGCAACTGAGAAGCATCCAAAATACTAAATAAATTGTGTCTCTAAGTTGTAACTATCTCTTGAGTCTCCAACTGCTACTAGCTTGCAATTTTCGCCTCAGATCTGACTTCATCAACTAACACTAGTCCTTCTTCTATTGAATACTTTGGGCCCTTATAGTAAGGGTAATGATCCATGAGAATAGTGTACTGCAACTGTTGTTTCTCTCCTATGGAACCTACCCAAATCTCTGCAACTTTGGGACTAAGGCTCTACATCACCCCACCTCACTCATGTAGGTATAGATGCATACAAAACGAACTATGATCTACTCATACTGTTGTTGCTACTTATTTATCATTTCTTCTGCACTACTACTACAACTACTGCAATAATGAGTTTGATCTCCCAAGATCTTATGTACTAGCTTCCATAGGGTTGCTCCCTCTGAAACTAGACTCCCTTTGAGTCTCTATCTCCCTATGGAAAATCTCTTTGTTCCCTCTTCGCAACTCACATTGTCCTCCTACACTGGAGAAATTCCTACACCACAAATATGTTATTTGAAACTTCTTTGAGAAAAGATCTAGAACCTTGTTTCTATGTAGTTTTCAATATCTCTGATACCATGTGGAAATAACTCGAAATTGGCATATGCTAATGAATTCAGACTGAAAACAATAGACACAAAATTATTCTACTTAATATGTAGAAGGGAAAACATACAATAGAAGCACATTCAATCATTCAATCACAATGAACACATTATTTTTACTAGGGAACCCAAATGGGAAATGCCTCTCCTATGTTTGTATTATATCAAATGAGAATATTGATTTATTACAATGACAGTTTCAAACCTTGAAGCTCAACCTACACTACAATACTAATCTCCTCCTCCTAAGACTTCTCTGGAAAATATTGAGCCTGCACTTGCTCTACCTGGACTCGCATTCCTGCACTCGCTCCTATTTCCTTGTGTAATTCTGAGGAAATTATCTCATCTTATACCAACTCTGTACACTCAATAGTATACAATTATGTATTTTCCCTCCACTCATCTAGGGAATTCGAATTGCATGCACAACTATGGTTATTTTTAGTAAATTAACTAGTTAATTAAGAGACTAGTGAGTTAACAACAGTTACAACTACAATTGAACTCATACTAACTCTATTCGTGACTAGAGCTCAAATAACTAAGCTTCACTAACTATAACTCCATTAGATTGTTATATCTTAGCAATCAACTCATGCACAACTCTACTTCTAGCCTACAAACTCGAATTTACTGATTTAACTAGGAGGAAAGGCCATGTCACTCTAGATAATTGCAACCCAAGTCATCCTACTAATGTGGAAAATCAAATTTCTCCATTTGACTAAAGCACAAGTCAAATGAAGCCTTTTCTTGCTACAATTTCAACATGTCCTTGCAGACATGACTCTTCAACACTAATTATTAGTTAATTATGCA
>APFE031261027.1:20576-40421 GCA_000404065.3 Pinus taeda
GGTTGGGCCCTAACCTGAGAGCTATAGTCTCCTTAAGAAACTCAGAACTAGATCACAAACTGCCTTCTTTATTCATAATCCGATGTCATGCCAAATTGGCTTACAAAAAGGAACGAAAACTGAACTTTGCTCCAAAATTACAATAACAATACGAGAGTTCCAACAACCTATCTAAGGCTAAGGCCTTCATACTTATACAAAAACGATGATCCACCAAGTGCCCTTGATTTTAGGAGCTCGACTGTCCAACTAGAGTCTAACTGCGGATCCTGTAGGTCAGTCATAACTACTGTTCCTGTAAACCAGTTTATGACTGTTGTTCCTGTAGGACAGCTAGCTGCTTCTTAAGCTCGAAGGGGAGATGGATTGGAGCTCGGAGTTCTTGGTGGGAATCACGAGGAATGTCCCAAGACCGTGGACATCTCTCCACAAAATCAGCAGTGCCACCTCATTGTCTCCTTATCCCCTTTCTCGTTGTCTCTTGCTCCCTTTTTAATGCCAAAACCTGGAATCATAATGCATTAGTCACGTAGCTAAAGTGTCTAACCTTCTTCCTACAAACAACATGAATAAACTAAGAAATGCATGCATAAGCAAATAAAAATGAATTGTTTGAGCAAGTAAAATAGGCCAAAATGAGCCCAAATTGTACCAAAATTGGGGCTCATCATAGATTTACAACTGATATAGAAATTTGATGTGCACGATCATGAATTGTACTTTGACCACATAACATACTTTTATCTTTTTTTCAAGCTCTGTTAAACATCGAAAATGGAACCCCCTTGGAGTCCTCTTTAATCTCTTTTCAGACTCTCAAAAAATGAAAAGATTGCCGAGCACTTGTCCTTTTCAGCTCATTAATGGATTGGAAACAATATCTACTCAGTATAAGTTTAACCCTTTTCCAGACTGAGATAGATTATTTATGAAAAAGTAATACGTTGATCAAACATGGTCAATAGGTTCTCTCTCATATTATTTTATGCTTTTTTGGACTTGAGAAACACATCTACGAAAAAAGAACTTGTAGAGTTTTATTTTTTTCCCTTTTCAAACTCTCTAAACATGAAAAGGACTGAGTTATCATTGTCGTTAAACTCATTAAAACATCAAATAGCGACAAACTTGTCCATCATGACAAGACCGAGTTTCACCTTTGCTAGAATTGTTAAAACATCACATAGCGATGGATTCACCTGAAGGGTGGAATTATAAAACAAGCATATGTTATCCTCCTCAAGCTTGATAAAAATAAAGAGGTATTGGTCAACAATGATTGGGGAAAATGGGAAAAGGGGTAAACCACTTTATGGCAACACGTCACTCTTGAACATGACACTTTCACTTCATCACTATGGCTACTTGGGTTGGGTTATCTGCTTCATTCAGTGTCACCGCTACCAATTCATTCAGTGTCACCGACATGTTCAAGAGAAGTCACTCAGTTAAATTCATCCTTTGCAATACTCATAAACCTTTATTTTCATGACCTCCATTCTTGAACCTTGTGTCATATGTCACATTCCATCTCCAGTAATCATCACACTCGTTTCGTGTCATTGATGTGGGATACATAAAGGCCCTCCTTTGATGAGTCGCTTCTTGTCGACATTAACACATTATCCAAGAAGTTGACTTAGAAACACCCTTTCAGTACCTTGGGGCTTGCATACATCAATGGAAAGTTTCTCGCTTTCGACGATAGGTTGATATCATTGGCCTTTAACTGAAAGGGTTTGTATGGTGTTTGAAATCAAAGCATCCATTCACACCATGCAGAATGTACTACAGTACCTTAAGGATCATTATCATTATCGGTGGCTTCTCTCGCGTTTGTTAATGGCTTACATCATTGGCTGGTAATCAGACGGTGTCTTCCCATGTCTAAGTTTAGATCACATATTCACATGGTTAGACTCATACTTGAGCAAATTATTGAATGAGATAGAAGATCCCAGAACTAGTTTCATCCATCTGGGCTGCGATTTCAGGATAGTACTAAATCATTTGTACAATGGCTTTACACTGATGGTCATCCCATCATGGGTCTATATCTGTAGATGACTATCTATGTACTTGTAATGAAAGTTTATATTCTGAGCATAGGTATGCCTTCCCTCAACAATTCATGAAAAATCCAAAATATCATGATATTATGTATTGTAATTGATGCAGGTCACCATCCACTTCATAACCTCCTCATCACATCATAAAGCATATCACTCAACATTATCATTTTCGACTTCATGCTTTAGGAGGTAGCTGTTACAGATCCATTTGGGTACATCACTCCCAACATTTAGATTAGTATTATTAGGGCTCGTCAAACCCTAATCCAATTGCTACATGCCCTAGAAAAGTCATCACTTTCAATGCCTCCTTCCCTGAAAGTTTCCTGGCCTGTAGCCCTCCAGAAATGCCTCCTTGAGGGACCAGCACAACCTTGGTCAAGGGTAAATGCACTTCAGTGCAGGTAGGCCCATGTAAAGGTGCATTTCAGTGCACCTAGGCCCACTTTGACCTATGCTGGGCGAGATTGAGTGAAATCCTCATAGGGTTCTGGGAACATTTTTATCTTCTGGAGCCTTCTAGAAGATTCCCACACTAATCATTTCCTATGAGATCAAAATTGGATAGGGAATGAGTTAAGTAACCTCCTACCCTCTCATCCCTTCCTCCATGGAAACTAACTCTAAGTTTAGAAGGCCATTCAATACCCTCATTTATGACCAAACCACCTCCATTTTCCTATAAATTAAGCACTCATCTAAGTGATCAAGGGTTGGACTTTGAGAATTTGTAAGGAGATACTGTTGGTGTGAGGTTTGAGATTGTAAGCAAGTATTGTTATGCTTTTGATGTGATGTTGGATGGAACTCAAGCTAGAAGAGTGACATTGGATCAGAATTCATGGTTGTAACTGTTCCTTCTACTTAATAAAATTGTTTACACCTTTTCCCGTATTCTTGTCTTTATGTATGATGATTATATGTGTAAATTCTTTCGATTCCATTTGCTTATAGTTGATAAATCTCTTGCTTTGATTGGTTTTTGTCATTTGTTTATGATTGCAGGTACTTGTTGAGCGAATTAAGTTCGAGAAGGAGTGACAAGAGCCATACAAAGGAGACAAAGGGAAAGTGAAAGATAACAAGTAGGTCCCTTGTCTTATTTATCTTCTATAGAAAAAGGTTAAATGATTTAAATATATTGTTCTAGGTGTAGCTACCCACCTAGGGAAATTGTATTTATCCATAGATGCAAAATTCCACATAACATGTATTTGTAAAATTATTCAAATTTATAATGATTTTATATATAGTATTTATATAATGTTGGCGATTTTTAAGGTAAAATAATTTTATATTGTAAAATTTGGGTGAATTAATTTTATAAAAGGTGGAAATTGGTGAATTTTTTTTTGGAAAAATCATGGAAAATTAGCCCACCTGCGAATATTATCCCCTAAAATTTTCCATGATGAAGGGTATAATAGGAGATCTAGGAGTCATGAAGATTCCCCTTAAGCCTGATGTGAGTCCAGTCAATCAAAGACCTTATATGCCGAACCTGAAGTATAAGGAGAATGTAAAGATAGAGCTTGATAAGATGATAACAGTAGGAATTATTGAACCAGTAGCAGAATCAGAATGGGTGGGTACTATGCTGGTGCAAGAAAAGAAGTCTCAAGGAGAGATTAGGATCTATGTGAATCCGGGAAAGTTAAATGATGCATTTTTATATGATCCCTTCCCTACCCCTTTCACAAATGAAGTGCTACACAATATAGGAGGTCATGAAGCTTACTCATTTACAGATGGATTTTCAGGTTATCATCAGACTAGTATTGCACCTGAAGATCATCATAAGCCCACATTTGCTACAGAATGGGGCTCATATCAATACAAAGTAATTCCCTCTGGATTAAAGAATGGCCCTGCTATATTTTCTATAGTGGTGGTTACGACTTCTAATGAATACATCCATAATTTTTTAGAAGTACACTTTGATGATTGGACAATAGTTGGATTGTTGAGAAAACATATTAGAAGTTTAAGACTTATGCTAGATGCATGTAGACAATACCAGATCTCCTTGAACTTAAAGAAGCGCATATTTTGTGTACCCTTCGATGTATTGTTGGGACATATTGTTTGCAAGCAAGGACTAATGGTCGACCCTGCTAAGATTGTTGTCATTGTGAATTTGCCTCCACCTAAGATAGTAAGACAACTTCATACTACATTGGGACATACTAGGTATCACAGGAAATTCATTAAGGGGTATGCGTAGATCATTGCACCTATGGATAAGTTGTTAAAGAAGGATGTAACTTTTTAGTGGAATGGAAAATGTTAGAAGAGCCTCGACATATTGAAAGAAGAAATGGTAGTTGCACCTATATTAGTGTTCCCTGATTGGGAGTAGTATTGGCACAACCTGGTGGATGCCTCTTGTATAGCTTTGGGAGTAGTATTGGCACAACCTGGTGTGGGAGAAATTGATCATTCTATAGCTTTTGCAAGTAGAAAGTTATCGAAAACAGAAAATAATTACACCACTAAAGAAAGGGAAAGATTGGCCATGGTGTATGCTTTGCAGAAATTTAGCCACTATTTGCTGGGATCACACTTTAAAATGTTTACAGATCATTCTGCACTAAAGTATTTGGTTAATAAGTCTATCTTAGGAGGAAAGATTTGTAGATGGTTACTGTTATTCCATGAATATGACTTCGAGATCATTGTTAAACTAGGAAGACTAAATGCAGGACCTGATCATTTGTCAAGGTTGGAAATAGGTGAAGATCCAACTAGCATAGAGGCTAATCTCCTTGATGCATAGCTATTTTCAATTAGAGTTGCAGATGACCATTTTACAGATATCATTCATTTTTTGACCAGAGGGATGGCTCCTTCAGAGTATACTACGCCACAAAAGAAATAATTAGTGGTTAGGGAAGCTGACTTTTCATTAATAGCAGGATAGTTATATAAGATGGGACAATATGAAATATTGTGCATATATGTTCCTAAACATGAAATATAGATGATTCTAGTAGAAGCTCATGGTGGCACAACTAGTGGAAACTATGCAGGAAAAGCTACTGCTTAAAATATTTTGAGAGCAAGACTGTGGTGGCCTACACTACATGAAGATGCAAAGGAGTATTGTAGAGCATGTGATATGTGACAAAGAACAAGAAAAAATTCAAGAAGAGATGAGATGCCATTGGTACCACAAGTTACATTAGAGGATTTTGATAAGTGGGTTATTGATTTTGTTGGACCCATCAACCCACCTCGAAAGATGACTGGTGTGAGGTACATAATTACAACAAATGAATACTTGACAAGATGGATCAAAGCACAACTAGTAAGGGACTGCAACACAGAGACTGCTGCGACGTTTATTTTTGAGTATATATTGTCTAGATAAAACTATTGAATAAAACTATTGAAGCATTAACTGAGGAATTCCAAGTTTATCATCAAAAGAGTATCCCTTATTGCCCTCAGGCCAATGAAACGATAGAATATTTTAATAAGATTTTGGAAAATGCATTGACTAAGGTAGGAAATGTGAACAGAGATGATTGGGACCTTAGAATCCCAAATTTTTTTTGGGCTTATAGGACCACATGTAAAAATTTGACAAGTTAGACACCCTTCAGGTTAGTTTATGGGAAAGAAGCAGTGATGCCCATGGAATACATTATGCCTCGCTTGAGGATTGCAACTTTTATAGATATGGCATACCCTGATATAATGGAGGAAAGAGAGTCATAGTTGATTTCTTTGGAAGAATATAGATTTATAGCAGGATTTCATCAGCAAGTACAAAAAGAAAGAGAAAAGGCTTGGCATGATAGACATATTAAGCATAAGAAGTTCCAGGTAGGAGACCTTGTTATCCTCTATGAAAATAAGTTTATGAAAATTCTAGGAAAATTAAAGATGCATTGGTTGGCCCCCCACATTATCAAGCATATTACTAATGGAGGTGCAATTCAATTAGAAAATTTAAATGGAAAATTGATCCAAGGGAGAGTAAATGGCAACAAGTTGAAGCTATACAGGGACAACCTTGTCCCTACAACCTTGCTCTAAAGAAGGAAGGAGAAAAGTCTTAGTGCCACTTGCAGTTGAAAGTGGGCACTGGACTATAAACAACGTTGCAATAGAGCTTCGACGTAGTGTGTTACTTCACTACAATCTAGATTATGGTGAAGTACATAGGAGATGGGACGTAAGAAGGGTTGTTTGCTACGATATGGGATGCGTCGAAGTTCGCCGGAAAAATATGACCATTAAAAGGGAAAAGTTAACGTTAAAAAACATGGGAAGTTGCAATTATGAGGACAAATTGACAAGATGTAAGGATAGATATGCAATTAATGAATGCAATCTGGATAAAATCTAAGCTAATGATGAGGTTAGAAACTCAAAATTGCTATAAACAACTATGTTGCGCACAGATTTGGAACTTTGTTGAATTGAAAGTTCAAGTGTTGATAGTGCGAAGAAGTTGCAGAAACTCTCGCCGTCGTATGTTGTTTGAGTGTTCTTGGGAAGAAATTGTTTTTAATTTTCGTGAGAAGGGCTTATCTAGAATCATGGAAGCTGGTACACCCACAACAACATCACCCCAAAAACAACAGAGATCTCCACGGAAGAAACCAACCAAGGGAGAGATAACAAAGAAGAAACAAGATAAAAAAAAACATGTTGAACCTCAACAATGACCTCAGTAAGTCAGAGACAATGAGGAAGAAGTGGAGCACGCAGAGAAGATGGAAACAAATGGTACAACATTTCCATCACCTCACCTCTCCCACCACATATTATGTTGAGAAAAATGAATCCTAAACTAGTGAAAGACTCAAAGGATGCGAAGTTTGGCACCTTCACACCCCTATTTCCAAAGGAAGTACCATTTATGCAAGAATTTCTTGGGAAAATACCACAACTCAAGTTTGTAGACTACAACTTCAACGACAGGAAGAAAAAACCATAGTTCGCACCAGGTAGATATTTGAAACATGTAAACTACCTGGAAAGCAGAGTGACGAGGTTAGAACCATAGTAGTGGGAAAATGGATTGGTGCAGTCAAGACTGATGAACATGATGAATGTGCTGCATTGCTGCAAAAGTCTGGGGAGCATGGCTTGTATGCGACAGTTTCTCGTGCTGGTGCATGATGGATGCTTATGGATGAGAAATAAGATCCCTATAGATCCAATGTTGATATGGAGAATCACCATACTTCCATATCAAGGGCGAAACCCCACAAAAGAATTCGTTGGAAAAGAATAGGACCATATCATAACCCACTACATGAGGAAAAAGTTCAGTGTGACAAAAGGAAAGAGGGGAAATGATATAAATTCAATTAATGATCGGGTAGTTCACTTCATAGCACTCATTTTGGCTGGGAAGATCATGAGAAAGTGTCGGGCTAATGAAGTCCCTGTAGTGGTGGTTTCATTGGTTGCACAATGTGCCAATGGGGTTCAATACAAATAGGCCAAATACATTTGCAAATTTTTTTTGGAAGACTATCGCGAGGTCCAGGAAAAAGGTACAACATTTCATTATGAATGGTTAATTCTAATTATAACGATGTTGGTATGGAGAGAACCAGAGGATTCACAGTTCCCTTTGGTAGCTTCATATGTTTGGGAAGCCTTGCGATATGCCTCCTTGTGGTATACCACCCAACCGTCACGAGAAATGGAGAACATGATGTTTTTCATTTTATATCACATGGATTTACATATGTTAGAGAACCAACATCCTCGTCTATCACTGAGCCTATATGAATAGTATAGCACTATAGCGAAGTTCAAGGATGGTTTTCACAAAGTCTATATATAGGCCCATAGGGACACAAAGAAGAAATGGCATCCATTGCCATACTTAGTGACAGAAGATGACCTCCTCTCACTAGTACAATAGTGTCCTGCAGAATGGATGACTATGTCGGTCTTGCAGAATGGATGACTATGTCGGAGGCAAGGAAAGATACATAAGGTAACGCGATAAAAGAGGACACCTCACAACATGGTGAAGTGAGTGGAAAGGACAAAGATAAGGATGTGCAGGAATCAAAGGAAGAGGAGAAACATGATGAGGGTCACCAGGATATTCCTGAAGGAGATGAGCAGAATAAGGAGTCTGAAAGACAAAAACAAAACAAGTTATTGCAGAAAATAGGAAGGCACAGAGTCAAGATGCCACGAATATCAAGAAGAAGCAAAAGGAAGATAAGTTGAAGAATATCATGCCAATGACCCTTACTAATGGGAACTTGAAGCAGATTGGGGATAGGATTTGGGAGGTAACACCAGATTTGTGGAGCAAGTGGGGGGATCACTATGACACACTTCTCACAGGTGTGTAGGAATGGATTTCATAACTTAAAATTTTGGCACTGACAGTCAGATAACCTGCACAGATAGAGGAAAGGATTAGAGAACAAAGGAAAATAGAGCTTACACTTACAACGATGTTAGCACCAATACCTGCTGGAACCCTACATTTTGACTCCGCCAAGTTACAACAAAAAGAAAAAGGGCGTAAGCATGTCAACATGAACATCGCAGTGGTACCATTGCAAAGACTACAGAAGCTGCACATGGAGATAATTGAGGAGATGAAGTGGCGCGAACATCACACTTCATAGCTGAAACTTTAGGTGGAAAGACAGAGGCTTTCACTATAGTGGAAGCTCGACCAGATGATCTAGGAGAGGGATCAAGAAGTTCAAGAGAAAAAAAAATCAAGGAGGTGATTGAAGCGATATGCAAAGAGATTTCAGATCTAGATGTCTGGGAAGAGGAGCTTGTAGAAGACAAGGTCAGGAAGCTTGGCCTTACAGTGAAAGAATGCAAGCAGAAGATTACATATGTATAGTTTAATATGAAATGAAGATCAGTGAGTTGTAGATGAAGCTGCAACCAACCATGCCACATAAAGTAAGATAGGAGAGGGAGACTGACCTAAGGACTGCAATGGCAAACATCTTTGCAGAAGTGGCAGATTGTGTGAAAATTTTAGACAAGAGTGTACTTATTTGTACTTCGCTGCAGGAAGATCCAAATGTACAGAAAATGTAGGAAGAAATTCAACAAAAGAAACAATGATGGGAAGAAATTTGGGCATCTACGAAGACCTTACCAATCTTGCAAAAACTCACCAAAATCAATGAGGGAAAGGACCTCCAAAAGAAGATTGAAGAACTGAAGAAGGAAGAACAAGTTCTATTAGAGAGGACTTAGCCATGGCAGGATGAAGCTCTCCAACGATCATAGGTAGTGGATGAGAAGCTTCAAGAGCTTCGCCAAAGACATATAATGATGGTGCAGAACATGTGACAGAAGCACTATTGGAAGAGGTGCATAATGAAGAGAAGCAAGTCACAGATATTCTGCAGAAGTTCAATGAGGCCTACAACAACATTGCAACAAAGATAAGAGGCAAAGCGGTTGAGTGACTCGGGATGAGTCACATGTGAGTGGTTGGGGCCTATTGGGCGCAACACAAATTGGCCTAGTTTTTGGAAAATACTCCATATTTTGTGGGGCAGAGCACGTAGTGTAGTGCACAATGGAGTGTGAAGTGGACAGTGTAGTGAAGCAGTTGGAATATACCACGTGGTATAAGGGAATCAGAGTGGGTCAAAGCCCCTCCTTTTTGTAAAAGCATATGATAATGTAAAGGATCAATGGTTTTAGCTGCTTGTTTTAGGGAATCCATGGTATGTGGACCATGGTATTGTAACGATGTAACCCTTGATGTATTAGTATATATAGGGTCAAATAATAAGAATAAAATCATCTTATGATCTAGAGCTATGTTATGGTGGGATTTTTGTGATATTTTGTTTGGGAAAAGAAGGCGAGGCTCTGCAACTGAGTGTATAGAAGCCTAAGTCTGTAGTTGAGTGCGTAGAGGCCTAAGTCTACAGTTGAGTGCGCATACAACCTTACTGCTGAGTGCATAGGTCAAGAACTGTTTGTTGTAAAAATAATCATTATATTAGCAACCGTTCTTGCAGATGTATCCCCACATTGGGTTGAACCATGGCAATTTGGTGTCTTCATGTGTATATTTGATTATTATTTGTTGTAGCATAGTAGTTTATTACAATTGCACTTTATTTCAGTACAATGATGATTTATGGCTTTATATGGTATGTTATAAATGATTAAATTAATGTGTTTAAGTGATTAGTGAATGTTAAGAATAAAATATAATATAAAATACCACATCACATCATCCTTCAAGGCTACAGAAACCTGGTTCTGCATCCCCCAATAGTCACTTCAGGTGAGACTGCGATATGCCTGTAGGTCGTTGCCAAAAGGGTTAGTGATTGAGGGTTTTGTTGGTGCACAGTATAGATTGAACCTGGGTCAGCTCAAATCATAACCAACATTCATCTACTTAAAGTCCTTATTTAATAAGCATTCATTATGGAAAACACACATGATTTAATACAAATTGAAGCCTCTAGTTTAACCAATGTGGTTATCAACTCTTAAATTATTTAGAATAGGCATAAAATCCATTTGGAAATATTCAACACATGTAGATTGGGTCCCTTAGTTAAAGGCAAATAAAATTTCATGTGTTTCTAAAATGTATATGCTTTTTTTTGACAAAATCAAAGAAATAGTTAAATATTACCTTCTTTTTAGGTTAATTGTTCAATTAGCCCAATAGGATAGCTCAAGTGGTGAAGTATTTTTGAGGTTCATGCAAGAAGTCTTGGGTACCATTCATGAAATGCATGCATCATAATCAACGCCAACATGTTTTCATTAACTGCCATCTATGAAATTACTTCACCCATTCTCTTGTTTGGGGAATCTTGTTATTAACCACTACTAAATATACCTTATTATATCATATTACATATATTTCTTTTTAGTATATCCATTACATATTTATTTTTTTATAATTGATCTACATTCCTAAAAAATTTATTTGCTTCTTTCCATTTATCAATCTTACTTGAAATTGTAAGTGTGAGCCTTAGCATTTACTTCCCATCCGTTATGCTTCTTTCCATTTACCAAATTTGCTTGAAATTCTAGGTGTAAGCCTTAGCATTTAATTCTAGTCCCTTAATCATTAAAGAAAAAATTCCGTGGAGATGTGAAACTAGTTATCCTTGTTTGAATTAACATTACAATTACTATTATTGTTTGAACACCCCATACGAGATAATAACATCTCTTTACCTCCTTAATCCACCTTTCTTAACAAAATACTTGAAATAAACATAATAACATTTGTGGTATATTTTAAACAAATACATTTTTGAAATCCTTATAATATTACACCAACAAATACATCTTTATAAACATAATAAAATTTCTGATATATTTTGAACCAATACATTTTTGAAATCCTTATAATATTAAACCAACAAATACATCTTTATATTTTTTTTTCCAAATATTCATAAAATTTCAGAATTATTAAAAACTAAACCATCACTAATATAATTCATTTTTACCTTCCAATTAAAAGACACAATATTTCGTACAATAACATCTTAACATGACCATAATATAACACAATAACATATTAACATGAACATGATATAATGCAATAAATAACCAATGAGAGTGATTAATTATAACATATCATTAAATATTCATGTGTATTGTTTTATGGATGAGATATCCTTACATCTTGAAGTATGGTGGATAACATGAATAGAATTTAATTTTAAAAAAATATAATATATATTTAAAAATATAAGAATTAATCAAATTGGTAAACCAATGTAAAAGTGAAATCTTTTACAACGTTAATCGGGATTGGGACTGGAAAGACAGTAAGTTATGAGTGAAACTCCAATTGTCTTATTGTTTAATTTATCTAGCTTTGTGTAACATTTCTCGGTAATTTCACATGAAAATGATTGGAGTTAAATTTTTTTTACACAATTTACCTAGGTAGCTATCCAAATTACTATTTTAGATTCTTCATTAACCATTAAATAGAATCTTCATCCTTACATAGTGTAACTTTAGTAATGGAATAGTAAATTACATAACCATTAACAACCACTATTGTTGCATATTAACATAAACTTTCTAATGTAACCTTACATCAATTCCATGGTTCTTTTAACTCAGTTATTTAATCATATTCTTAATAATATAAATATCACATCATGCAAGGAATCATTATCATCAAACTAACACAATAAGTCATCACATCATTGAACACCAATATACCCTGCAAACCCAATAGGGTGAAAACCAACAAACACTTAATTTTATTATTAAATGCTCGTGAGGGTGTTCACCTTTCACTCAATGGTTACAAGGGAGCCCATCCCTTGACCATTGCCATAAAATATTACAAATAATGTTAGATTTTAGACCTCTGTGGCATTCTTTTGTAACAGAAGAATTCAAATTATCCACAATATTTTTCAAATTTTTTCTACATTTCAAATCCCAAAGTGGATCCATCATCAGGACCATGTTTGAATAAAAAGCTAAAGCAGAGAGAAAATGAATAAATAAAATAAAAAAAAATATTAAAAAATGAAATGCAAAAAAAATTTGCAGGTCAAAACCTAAAAACTAGTCTTACCTTATTAATATCATTAATAATAATAATAATAATATAGAACTTTAAAATATAAAACTAACAACTTAAATAAACTTAACAAAATAATATAATCAATAATATTATTAATATTATTAGATTCCAATAAGATTTATTAACTCTTATTATTTAATTATTAGATTTATTTAGTTATTAGTAATTATATAAAATACCCTAAGAAATTAATATAATTTATAAGAATAAAGATGATTAATGATACTTAAAGATGAATTTAATGATGATTTATTGATTATTATAATATTGTAAGCTCTTTATTTTATGACGTTGGATGCTTTCTATTGAATGCTATTTTAGTGAATAATTAAATGAGAATAAGTTAGGGTTAGAGAAATATACCTGAGATGTTGAACCTAATAGGAGTTGGTAGATCTAATAGGCTTGATTATAGAAGGCCAACTTCGACTAATATCAATGCCATCATCCCTCTTTAGATTCAGTGAATTCCTCATTATTTCAAGCACCTCCCTGATCTTCCTTTTCTGATAATGGTCTTCCCTTACGATGGTTTTGGCATCTTCCAAACAAATCCGGTGCTTAGTTTTTTAGGAGTGTTTAGCAAGGGTTGAAGTGCGAGATCTTTCATTCTTAATATCAGCTCCAAGTTCTTTCAGTCTTCTTTGCAAGGAACATCTTGTTTCTCCAATATAACTTTTTCCACAAAAACAATCTATCTTCTAGACTCCCTTAAAATGATGCTGATCAATTTTATCTTTCACAGTTTTCATACCTTGTCTAATTGTTAATGTTGTTGTGAAATGAGTGAATAAGTTCTTCTTACCCAAAATCCTTGCAATCTTATTAGTAACCCGCTGAATGTAAGGAAGGTATACCTTACCACTATGAGTGTGAGGGCCTTGAGGGATAATCCTTCCCTCTGCTATTCTCATAACCCTCCTAATATTGTGATCCTTGTATCCTATGTTTCTAAAAACATAAGTCAAGTGATTATTTTCTTCATTGAGGTGTTCAAAGTCGAATATTCAAAGAGCTATAAGAAGAAGAGTACTGAGGACACCCAACTTCTGAGAGGGATGGTGATAGGAATCAACATGTAGTTAACTCTCTCTTTGAGTTTTATTTCTAAAAAATCTATGTTCTCTCTGCTTTAGCTTTTCATCAAGCATAATCCTGATGATGGAACCACTTTGGGATTCGAAACGTCAGAAAAAATTTGAAAAATACTGTGGATAATCTGAATTCTTCTATTACAAAGAATATCATATAAAAACCAACATAACTTTTATAACCTATTACAATCATCATGACACCATTTACCCACAAACCCTTGAGCATTGTGTCTTTAGGGCTTGGTTCTTGCCATAAGTGGATTGTCTTGAAGTCAATATTCCTTCAATTTGCATAGACCACTAACTTATTGTCTGTCATAATGGTAACTTAATCCATATTTATATGTCACAAACTTTTCCTACAACTGTTATTATCAATAACCTTTGATATCATGATTAAATCAAGTATTAATCAAACCAATTCATAAATATATCCTGGTGGTGTTTCACCATCTATTCATGTACATTCATGAAAGACAAATGAAATATCACGACATGCTTCCTTTAACAACACTGCATATGAATTAGTTATAAGCGTATAACCATCAATGTATTTCTATAAACAAAAACCACATTAACTAATTTCAAAGCACATAAGCATACATTCTTGCAAGATAAATCACTAAAACTGTCCAAATTGTCCTTTAAAGGAAACTAACACATCAATTATGATCTTAGTGCATGTGAATTATAAACTTTTTCAAAAGAAATACCCCTTTAGCTATTACTTTGGTGCATAAAAATACGTAAAGAAAGATAACACAATGAATGTTGTTCCTATGCATGAAAATGCATATACTTTCCAAAATAATCTTCCCAAAAACTTGTATAACACAATAGAGCATGCAAACACATGTTTCATTTTCGAGGAAATCTAGCACAATAAGGCATCCAAAAACATGTTTTCTTTTCCATAAAACTAATGCAATAAATCATACCATCATTATATATAATAATATATATATATATATATATATATATATATATAATATATATATATATATATATATTCCAGGAAAACCAACACATTTACTATGGTTTTTGAGCATGTAAATTCATCTTCTTCCCAAATTAATATTTTCCAATATAGGCTAACACGACATGTTATCATTTCCCACATACAAATGTATATTATTTTCAAATGAAAACTAATACAAATCTTGCATGCATATACATGATCTTATTCCAAAAGAAAATAACATAATAGTCATGATAAAAGTAATCACATATAATTTTTTCTAAAGAAATATAGCTCAATAGTTCTTCTATCTATGTGAAGAACATATATCTATAACACAACGACTGTTCTTTGTGTATGCAATAGGCTATAATAATAATCATTCAATTTGCACAACACATATTCTCTTCTCTAGAATTCTACCATCATTAACTATTATTTTCATGTAAATAAATACATACTTATTTTTCAAAAAGAAGTTAATATAACCTCATTTCTCTATCTTTCCACATGCAAGTTTCTCATGCTTCACTTTCAATAAATTACCACATCTAACCATCTTTTATGCATAAAACCCCTTTATGCACCTAAATCAAGAAATCAACACAATTCATCTAGCCACACAATCTTTTCAAGAATATTTACATAATGAATTTCTCTATCTACATGCAAAAACATGTTTTCTATATCACAATGACTAGTACCCTTTTGTACATGCGACATGTGTTTTTTTCTAATATAATGTACATTACTTCAATGCACATAACCTTTTCAAGAAATAAGCATGTGTTATTGTTCTTGTATGAACAAGATTCATATGCATGTTTTAAGAAAACAACCTTTATTTTTCATCAATTCATGCACAAAACTCCTATGCATGTCTTTCTTCACTCAAAACCTTGTAGTCTTTAAATAAACAACATAGGTAATAAATGCAAACAAACTCATGAAAATCCTTCATAGAAAATTAATCTAATTAACTTTTCCATTTTGCAAGAATTTGATAATGTATGCAAATACATTTCACTTTAATAATTCCTTTTCAAGAATTAACATAGAAATTTATTTCAAGAATTCTAATATAATGGATATTATTATTGTGCACATATTCCTATTAAGATTCTATAGCAGTCATGCTAATATCTCCAAGGAAATTAATAATCTAATTTTCTCTCATAATTTCGTCGCAATATTTTCTTTAATGAAATAACTTGTCTTCTTTCTCTTTTCATAAGAAAAGTTTACATACATTATTTTCATGAAAAAATATCCTAATTTATTTAATACTTTTGTATGTAGGTTTCATGTGCATTTTCTTGGATTTTTCTTTCCAAGAAAACAACATCCCTAACTTATCTTTTATCATGAAAATTTATTTGAAGAAAGTAATATAGTTTCTTTATCCTTTGCCATGAAAAGTTCACATGCATTCTTTATGAAAAGTACCATGAATTCTCAAATCTTTTTGTTAGCAAGATTCACATGCATTCTCTTTTCAAGAGTAACAACATCCCTGCAATATATATTTTTAATAAAACAACATCGTTTCTTTCATTTTAATATGTAAAGTTCTCATGCATGGTTTTAGAAAAAATTGCATAAAAACCATGTAGAATCTTCCAATGAAATAATTGATTCCTTTACACAAAAATCCTTGCAACTTTCAAGAGTCTAGAGCAATATTTCCAATTAATACAATAACCTATCATTCTTTACACAAAACACATGAAATTTATTTCCAAAGAAGTCAAGGTTACTTATATTTTGTATGCAATAACCATGAAGTCCCATGTGTATACCTCATGTTCAAGAATACCTTTAATTGGAGCCACAACATTCCTCACCAAAGTTACGATGATCAATTCCTCGAGACTTCACATGATGAAAACTCCAGTTGATGAAGATGAAATTCATTTTTCCACTTTACAAATGAATTTAAAGAACCTATAAAACATTATTTTTCTCAATGAGTTATCATTTAATTTATTTGATTCAAATTAGTTGCCAACTAAATCATAACGGTTCTTGTTTTCAACCATTTCATTAAACATGGTAAAAATAATCTTTTCCATTGTGAATGTCAACGTAAATGCAATTTATAGGGATATTACATAGTCTCCACTTGAATTAAACACCCTCCTTGGTGTTTATAATTAAATTTTACTCATGATATAATGATATAAACACCCAAAGGAGAAACCTTTCCCTTTAAAATGAAGGATTTTATTTCTAGGAAATATCAATAAGAAAAAAAAAACAATAATGTTTATCAATAGTCATAAGCATTTACAACTACAAAAATATGCAAGTTCTATTTTCCATCACATATCCATTATTCAAATTCATAAAATACAAAACAAAATATCTATATCAACTTATCATTACTTACCAATTACTCTTGAAAGTCATGACCACTTTTATGCAAGTTTTCTAAGAATGTTTTGACAACCCATACACACTCCGTGGAAAGCACCTTGTAATATATGACTAACAAATCCAACATTATCATATTAGTCACAACATTTTCAATCAAATGAAATACTTTTAACTATCAATCAATTATGTAATGTCAGGTGATATATCAATCATCGTACTTCTACAAGTACTAAGAGAGCACCAACACTCTAATGATCAAAATGATAAATCACTACACCATGTGCACACTATCTTAGCTCCCGCTAAAGACATCCACACAATACTTCTAAAAGTAATCAAAGAGCACCTAGCTATCTAATCATCAAAATTATCAATAAATGCTCCAAGCGCATATTGTCGTAGCCCCTGCTAAGACATTCAAATGATTAGTAATACAATAGAGGAACATCACTACCAATAATTCCTTACCGAGCACTAGGCTCCTTTCTTGTCAAGATATACATAACATGTTTACACAATTATATATAAAATTCATTTTTAACCTAACACATAACTGATTAGTTAATTTTTTCTTCTATGAGAACCTTAGTGGGAAAAATAATGCTCCTCCCAACTAATGGGAATTGGTTTCCACAAACAGATCGAGTTATTTTCACATCTAGTCAATTCTCTGATAGAGACCATATTCAATCCAGTCTAGATTTCCACTGGCCAACCAACTCAATAATTCCAATGACCACACAAGGTCCAATATAGGATTCCTCTTGGCAATGTCCTACCTATTCCTCCGACAACATCCTGTCTATGAGGAATTTTGGGCCTCCTCTAAAAAGCTTCAAATCAACAGATTTTCCTCAAGAATTTTCCCCTCTTCACTATCATGGGCAATTTTTTTCCTTTACTGAGATCATCTATCTCTAGGGAGAGGAAATCTAGGAAGGCAAGTGTCATTAGCCCCTCCGGAAAGGAAACCGCCATTAACCCAAGGCCTCTTGGACTTTCACAACTATCCACAATTATATGGAATGTAAAGTTCTATTTTAGCACTCTTTTCCATAGTAATTTACATAACGAATCATATGCACATTAACATTGAAATAAATGAAACATTCATGTACATCATGCATTCATACTTGACCCTTAGCATGGCTCCACAATATCTAGACTGACAGGAAGCACAATTTAAATATAGGTGGTATACATTCTTATTTTCCAAATAATAAAATCATGCATATCATAACATTATAATTTCTCATTTACAGTTGCAATTCACATTGCAATATTTTACCTTCATAGGTTTTCTTCTTGCCATCAAGTTAGCACTACTTAATCCCATCAACAACATTAGTCATAAATATGCATTGTTTAACAAGTATTCACTTTCCCAATCATTTTAGTTACATGCATACAATACTATCATGCATAAAAGTATATGCAAATATTCATTAATGTGTAAATGGAAATAAGATTTAGGGTAACAATCCAACATTTCCACTGTTACCAACAAACTGGTACATGAATTAACTACCATATTCACTTGTCTACAACTTGTAATAAGCTTAAATCAAATCCAATTAATGCATATAAGTTTTATAGATAATCACTATAATATGCATTCATCCTTTATAAATAGTGCATGATAACTTTAGTTATGCATTAAATGTATCGTTAATGTTGTCATAAATGCAAAGGTTGGTAGACAATTATCACTTTCACTAGTGAGTGGTTAGGATTGTTCATAGGTGCAACATAAGTTTCATTGTCTTTTATCCTCATCAAGATTCAAATGTCATGAACACATTTTTGCAACCGACTTTATTACTTACTACTCTTCAATGCGGCTATAAGCATGCATCATGCATTTAAGGTCAAAAGTCATCTACTATGTATATCGATATGTACTTTTTTTAGAAACATACCTCAGTTGTTTCCCACTAGTATCATACCTCGACTTATTTTCTGCTTACCAATTCCCAAAAGGCACCAACGTTGCAACCTTAAGCTCTGATACCACTTGTAACATTCCCCAGTAACCTAGCATGAAAATGTATGGAGTTAGAATTATTTTACACAATTTACCCACAGGTAGCTATACAAATTACTATTCCAGGTTCCTCATTAACCATTAGATAGAATATTAATCATTACATAGAGTAACGTTAGTAATGGAATAGTAAATTACATAACCATTAACAACCACTATTGTAGCATATTTAAAACATAAACTTTTTGATGTAACCTTGGATCAATTCCATGATTCTTTTAACTTATTTAGTTAATCATATTCTAATAATATAAATGTCACATCATGAAAGGAATCATTATCATCAAACCGACACAATAATCCATCACATCATTGAACACCAATATACTTTGGAAACCACGTAGGATGAAAACCAACAAACATTTAATTTTATTATTAAATTCTCGTGAGGGCGTTCACTGTAGGTTTTAACCCCGTACAGAAATTACCTGCATACGAATTCTAAATCACAAGAAAATAAAAATGCGAGAGCATAACCCATAAAACACATATACACAGATATTTCCCACTGGATCTCAAAACCGAGACTACCAACTTGATTTTTCATTATTTTCCTTTCAATTTTACAATACATATTTATACATGCCGAAGCATCCAATACCATGGACCGAAAACTGTCGCATCCAAAACTATGGACTGAAAAACCATAGGTAGGTTCGCCCAACCTAATATAGGGTCCAAATTTTTTTTTTTTTGGGGCGCTGCCCTGAACCCCATAAAGGGGGGCTCCGCCCCCCTTA
>APFE031261028.1:5127-26940 GCA_000404065.3 Pinus taeda
TCTATACTATTTAAAAATAAGATAAATAAGAAGTAATGTTTTCATCTAATTCTTTATATCAAATACTAATTATATCCCTAAATTTTTCCGAAGAAGAAAATTCATAATTTCATATTAAGAAATTAGATGCTGTGGAAGGCATATGTTGTAAACGTGGCAGAGGGCCACCGACAAATCAAACATAATAAATATATACAAAAGAGACCCCAAGGGTGTGATGTTGTTGCTAATGCCGCTATATATGTGTCCAAAAATTACCCACACAGGGGTTGAAACACAAACATATACACTATCATAATTGTCTATGCAATAATACTATAAAAAGTTCAAAAACAAAATCTGTGTAAATTAGAGGTCGTTGCCTCTCTGCTGATCCTCCTCTATGTATGGTCTATGAAAGTAATGATATATCCCTGCCGGAGTATGTTCTTCGATCGTCCACTCGCCTAGAGGACGATGCGTCGCTTCCTTTGATAGCCTGTCAACAGTTTCATTTCTTTCCCCGGCAGGGAGGTAGCTTGCGCTGCAGATTTTGAGCGAGTCTTGGGAGGAGATGACGATGCTTTTTGCCGGTTCCCTGTCTTCTGTGTCGCATTCACCTCTGCGTCCGTAGTTGTTCCTCCATGTTCTAGTACACCCTTGTTCTGCTCTACAGAAGTCTGATGTTTCGTCTCCTTTTAGATTTCAGTGGACACCGAGGAGTTCAGTGGGCAATCCTTGTAAAGGTAACCCACTTTGTGGCACCTCTGGCAGCGGAATGGAACTCCTTCATAGTTCAAGAGTTGTTTCCGCAAGAAGTGTCTCCTGTGAAGCGTGATTTTTTCCTCTAGCCCCGCCCTGGTATCAAGGTGAACCAATATCTTAGCCATATTCATAATTCCTGTTTTTTTCAAAAGACTTGTCATATTCCAGGTAGGTCCCCAGAGCATCTCTGATACGTTTGAAGACCTGTGGAATCCAAAACTGCATAGGTAGACCAAGAAGTCTGACCCAGATGGGTCCAGCTCCTAGTTGTTCTCGTTCGGGATCGAAGAGGGGATCCCATCTCTTTAGTAGAACAGGGGCAAGCTCTATGTGCCAGTAATGCGATAAGATCCAGTCCGTGTACTCCTCCCTGTGAAAGCGGAGGGCGAACCATCCCCTAGCCAGCACTTGAATAACAGGGAGTTCTTTCAATGAAGATCCCCAGATCTCCACGGTTCATTGACGCAATCTCTCCACCGAATAGTTCTTGCCTCGAACCCGACCAACCAGAACTTTTCTTGCCATGTCTAGAGCATCTGCCATTTGTATGTCTTCACCAAAGGTCAGGTTGATATGAGAGTCCACGACTTTGAGACACCGACCCTTCTTAACCTTATTCGAGCGCCGCCCCGTAGGGTAATCCTTGAGTAGGGACCTGCACGGTTCAGATGAGTTGTGTTGCGCCGAATGAGAAGGTCTAGGGTTTGGTATCGGTGCGCTGAAGCACCCAAAACGGATCGGGGAGAGGGGGTTGAGGCTGCACGAGCCCGGGTGAAAAAGAGAATGCGCAGGTCGCTGATTGAAAGACTGACCAGCCTGTGCCAAGGAGATAGATGGTGGGGGCGAAGGCAAGGAGTGCTGAGGGGGAGGAGGAGGGGTCCGTTGCAGGATATAGGGCGAAGGCGAGTCAAATGATGGGGAAGACTGAATGCAGGAGTCGAGGATCTGCAGAGTCGCCGGAGACAGGGGAGGGCACTCTAAGCTAGGGAGGTCCACCACATCAATAGCTGGGTGCTGTTGTTTTCCAGAAAATGGCGTATGTTGCTTCTTCAGTTCGGCAGCTGTCACCCGACCTAGATTGTGCTGCCAGGGGCCCTCAACCGATGAGCGTTTATGAACCCAAATTTCTTGCTCCGGCATGGGGTCCTCCTCGTAATCCACGAGGTCCTCAAGCACCATCTTGCCGGTATATTCTGACGCTCCGTGAAACCAGGGGGGGCAGGCAGCTGAAAGGAGATGGTGGTGGTGACGGCAGATGAACCGGGGGGTGATGAAAGACCACCGGAAGAGTCACCAAAATGCTGTAAAACACTGACAGTCCCGATAGTAGAGGGCATGTTCCATAAAAAATTGTACCAAGACAAAAACCGCAGTCAGACCTGCAATGATA
This sequence comes from Pinus taeda, assembly GCA_000404065.3. Lineage (NCBI taxonomy): Eukaryota > Viridiplantae > Streptophyta > Pinopsida > Pinales > Pinaceae > Pinus > Pinus taeda. The sequence continues at coordinate 7,262 of APFE031261028.1, forward strand.
ACCCTGTATCATTATCCATCTCAGGTTCACTGGTGAAAATCCGCAGTTCCGCCTTTGTAACTCTAAGGTTCCGCCATGGCTCCATCTTCATCTCCTTGCTCCATTGTTCCTCATTATATCCCTAAATTAAATGTATTAAAACACTGAATTAACTACTCTTAAATATATAAAATACATATTATATAGATCATAGAATGAGTACAAACCATTGGAAATAATATATAGCAAAAATTTCAAAGGAAACAATCGTAACTAATACGTAGCTGGCATATAAAATTTTGTGTAGAATCATAAGGTATCAAGCCAATTACTTTAAATTTTATAGTATGGTATCCTTCATTATAGACATCTCATTTCAAAAAGAAAAAAAACAAAATCTATATAATTAATAATAATAATAATATTATAAATATTTCAACTCAAAATCATAAAATAAGTAATTTTGTAACTCTATATATTTAAAAATAAGATCAATAAGAACTAATGTTTTAGTCTAATTCTTAATATCAAATACAATTATACACTAAATTAATGTATTAAAACGTTTAAATGGATTAGAGTGGTTATCCAAGCTCTTTATATATAGAAAGATATATAATAATCAATATATCAATTTTTTTTTTTTTCATCTAGTTTATAGTTGTTAATTTTTTTCTGATGTGTTTATGGTTTTCTCTAGATGTAATTGCTAGTTTTATAATTTTATGTTTTATATCAAACATTAATTATAGTTTTTAAAATAAGTTAAAAGTGTTAAGAAATTTGTCAATTGGGTTTATTTGGATTTAGATCATCCCCACTCAAATTTAATTTAGGCAAGTTATATGATAAGCTTTGATGTAATGACTTCTAGTCTTTTTGTTAAGAATGAATAATCACTTGAGGATTGAGACATATATCTTCTTCATATAGAATATAAAGGTATTTCCATGTGGAAAAAAAATCTTGATATCAAATACTAATTACATTTTAAAGTAGATTAAGATACTAATTGCATTTATTAAGTTAAGATACTAATTACATTTCTTAAGTAAGTTAAGAGTAGTGAGAGCTCTTCATATCAATTACTAATTACATTTTTTAAGCAAGTTAAAAGTATTAAGAGGTAATCCATCAAGATTAGAACATGCATATTCCTTGTAGGTATTATAAAAAGTATTTCCATGTGAAAAAAATGTTTCATATATTGATTATATTTCTTAAGTAAGTTAAGTGTATTAAGAGGTCTTTATATCAAATGCTAGTTATGTTTTTCAAGTAAATTAAGAGTATTAAGAGGTTTGTCAAATAAGTTTATTTTGAGTGGTTGGGTAGAATGATTGGATCCTCTTTTCTCAAATTCAATTCCCGACAAATAACATGATGAGAATTAATATTGTCTCCGTAAATTGGAACATGTAGATAGATGAGAATTAATATTGTCTCCGTAAATTGGAACATGTAGATATGTAAATTTATACGAGATTAAATTAGTTAATAAAAACTTTTCAACATATAAAATTAATATATGAGAGGAAAAAATATACACCACTAACTATGTTTCATTTTACCTTATCTATCGTTTCAAAAATTTAAACAAATATTTACTTCTAAGAAAGAAAAAAAAATAAATGTAAACAAATATTTACTTCTGAGAAAGAATTCTAAATAAAATCAACCTTAAAATATTATAAATTTCCCATAAACCCACCCATTCACAACTGCAAACAAGTTCAAATTTGGAAAACCCAACTCACTCACATCTCCAAACAAGTTCAAATTTTGATGAAATGTGGAGAGGAATGATAGAAGGAGGAGGAAACAAAAAAAACCACTAAATAATAAAACATTTACCACTAAAAAGAAAGAATTCATGAAAGACCCACTTGATCTCTTGATAAAGTCAACCCTAAAATATTATAAATAAATTTCCAATAGACCCACCCCACTCACATCTCCAAACAAGTTCAAATTTTGATGAGATGTGCAGAGCAATGATACAACAAAAAAATTGAGAGATGTGCCCCATTTTGACTTGTATCCAAGAAAAAGGTGAAGAGTCAGTGGGCAAGGTGTGGCCGAGCTCGTCGTGATTCGCACAGGGGGAAGTGAAAGCGACGTGTCTTTGTTTTTTAATGTAGTTGAGGTCAACGGTCGAAATTAAAGAGAAATGAAAAAGAGTTTAGCAGGTGGATACGCAGTACACGTGGGGCAATTAGATTCTGACGTCTGACAGTGAGGCGCAGCGTTGACGTTTTGGATTTCTACTTTACTTTCTCTAACCTCATTTGGTGCGAATTACGAGTAATTTGATTTGGTTTCATTTCGACGAGTTTCATCGCATTTGAGGTTCGTTTCATTTGACCGCAGAGCGGCATGAATGTGGATGGGGGGGTCAGGATGCGAGGGGATTGACAAAATGGACGGAGACGGAGTTGCAGGCACGCCGGGCCGGGCCGGGGGCGCAGCGCTTTCCATGCCCTTTTTCATTCATCCGGATCTTCCCATCATTGCCATGCCCTGCTCTACGACACGGCCGGTTTGCGCAGTTTGAATCGGCGGACAAATGACGGGAATATAAGGTAAGGTACAGTCTTGGAAACGGCCTTGTTGGTTTCGATTCCGGGTCGATAGGGTTGTTGGGGTTTTTATTTTGGTTTGTTTTTGTCCAGAATAAGAGGGTCTTTGGTGAATCGGGCTGTTTATTGATCGTTCAAAATGAAGCGGCCGAGGTCGTATGGCGAGGATTTGATGGAGGGTGATGGTAATAGTAAAGATTGGGGGCGAAGGGAGCCCGAGGGAGTGAAGATGCGATCGCTCAAGGGTTTGGAGGGGGAGAGCAGTCGACCCAGCAGTTATAAGAAAAGCTACAACGGCGGCAGCCGGAGCTTTGGCTATGAAAAATCAATCGATGAAAGCCGGATGTCGAGGAAGAGAATTGAACACGAGACCGATGGGGGGCTTGAGAGATCCAGGGACAGTTACGGCAGGGTTCCGCCCAGGAGGGACCGTGAGGGTTCGAGAAAGGGGTTTGATAGAATAGAGACACCGAGATCGAACCGTGAGTCGGGGTATAATAGAGATGGGAATGATTCTGCAAAGCTGTCTCCCCGGAGATTGCATTCGGCCGAGAGGGTACGTAGATCGAGCAGCTTTTCGGTGGGTTGCGGTTCCAAGAGGGAGAATTATGAGTCACTTAAGTTTGTGGGTAAGGGTTTCAGGTCTGAAAGAGAGAGGCCCAAGAGGGAGGATGTTCCCAGGTTTCATCTGAGCTGTGAGGGAGAGCGGTCACATGGTTCCGAGGGCCCATGTGGTAGTGGCAACCGGTGGAAGAGATCGAGCAGCCGCGATGCTGACGAGGACCACCATCATGCGCAGTCTCGCTCCGGGAGAACAAATGAGGCAATTGCAGAGGATATGGTTAATGGGTCCTCTGGAATTAGTCATAGCAAATCTCCGCAAGGGTCCAAGGAAGCTGATGAGTCCTTGAAGAGCGGGGATTCAAGAAAGGTTGAAGAGATGGCGAGTCAGAGTAGCAGTAGTGAAATGGAGGAAGGGGAGCTCGAGCCAGAACCGGAAGTCGAAACAGAGCCAGAGCCAGAGCCGGATCCAGAGCCAGCATTGGATCATGAGCGGGAAAAAGAGCAAGAGCAGGTGCAACCGAGGGAGCAGCAATTGGAATATGAAAAAGTACCCGAACCGGAGCGAGAGCGAGAACCGGCTCCAGAGCCAGCACCTGAACACGATGATGTGTCGAGGAAGCAGGGAAAACAGGCGATTGAATTCGTTGCCAAGGTAGAGGAGGAGGCGATGGAAACAAAGGGTGATGATTCAGAGCATCCGGAGGGAAGGGCGGAGAGGATGAATGATGCATTTGAAAATGAAAGTAGAGGTGCCGAGATAGAAGAGTCGGGAAAGGGAGAACAACTAAGATCAATGCTAGACCTGGAGAGGGCCGATGATGGCGAGCAGATGGAATCTTTCCAAGCTGCCCATGGCACAGATGGTCTCGACGAGATTGTGTCAGATTTATCAGGTAAGACTGAAACCAACGATGGCACAGCGTGTTGCATGAATGATGAGGAGATAGAGCAGCAGCCTGCATCGGTACTGGGAATTGAAGAGAAAAAGGATATAGACCTTGAGGCAGATTCAAAGATGGAAATAGTGGAAGCTTCGGAGGAGATTGAGAGACTGGAGGAGAAATGCCATGAATTAACCTTGAGTTTTATGTGTGGCACCCTGAATGCAACTGGTGGCAGCTCAGGGAAGGCAGATGAAGTGGATAAACAAAAGTTCACGTTACAATCTATGGATTGTGTAGAGACACACGAAGAAGAAGATACAGGTGGGGATAAAGGGAAGAGGCTGGCTCTTTTTCTGTCAAATGGTCCTGAAGATTTTGACAAATGGGATGAAAAGAATTTGCTGTTAAGCAGCGAGAAAAAGAAAAAATCTCTGCAGGAAGGAGAACTTGGCATTGGATTGGAAAGGAAAAGCAGCATAGGATATCAGGGTGATCGACATACCCGCCCCAAAGTAGAGATTAATGAGATAGAGATATCTGATGAAAACCAAAGGCAAAAGAAGGCCAAACTTGAGCCTCTTCAGCTTTCTTTGGGTTTGCCTGATACTTCATTGACTCTGGCTTCTCCTAACCCGAATTTGGCACCTGCATCTCCTGCACGGGGAAGAAGCCTGAATTTAGCACCGGGATCTCCTGGTCGAGGAAGAAGCACGAATTTAGCACCGGCATCTCCTGGTCGAGGAAGAAGCATTCAGTCATTAAGTTACACGGCTCATACAACTAATACAGCTCATACACGTACAGGTTCAGATGGCTTCACATCTATTTCTTTTTCGGGCTCTCAACCCTTTGTCCACAACCCTAGTTGCTCTCTTACACAAAACTCAATGGAGAATCATGAATTTTCAGTTGGCAGTCACCCAGCTTTCCAAGGGAACAGTGACCAAGTATCACATGGTAATTGGAATACATCATATTCAAATGAGCAAGTCTCCCATGGTAACAATGGCATGGTTGGAAGTGCATCTCAGGATAGGTTCAAACAACGAAGGGAAGTACCTCTATACCAGAAGATTTTACAGAATGGAAACTTGCAGGGTTCTCAAGGCATGTTAGTTGGAAATAGTAGGGGACAGCCGTCAAATGATAGAGATTCCTTCGGATATGAAAGGGGCGCAACTAATGCTGTTTTTCAGGGCGGATTTTCGGCACAAGGACAACAGCTAAGAAGCTCAGAGGGAAGTTTGGGCAGAAATAATGGCTCAGAAAGGCAGAGTAAAATTCTGATGGTACCAGGACATCAGGCTAAGAGTTTGGACGGAAGTTTAGGCAGAAGTAATGTCCCAGAAAGAGACGGTATTTTTCCGATAGATTTATCGGAACAGTGGAGGGAGGTCAGGTCCTCTCCCACACAAAGTGTGGGTTCTCGTGAGACAAGATCTGAGCAGCGCAACCAAATTGACAAAGACAGGAGTAAGTCAGAGAGAGAGAGAGCTGTTTTGTCTCAAAGAGGTCTTCATGGAATGAGTGCAGAGAAAGTTGTCTCAGGAGCTCCGATAAGTCCAGAGAGGGTTCTCCTAGAGATTGTTTCTGAACCTATTCCAATTATGCGTCAAAAACTTCAAGAGATGCCAGACAACTCACTGGAACATTTGCGGGAGTGTCTGCGGGAGCTGATAGGAAACAACAAAAAGAGCAAAGAACTCTCAACTTTTCAGGCGATACTACAGAGGAGAAGTGATCTGACATCAGAGGCCTTATTGCAGTCTCACAGGGTTCAGTTGGAAATCTTACTTGCAGTAAAGACTGGGATTCAGGATTTTTTAAAACGTAACAGCATTCCAGATTCAGACCTGGTTGAAGTCTTCTTACAATCAAGATGTAGAAACATGTCATGCCGTAGTCCACTGCCTGTAGATGACTGTGAATGTAAGATTTGCTCACAGAGGAATGGGTTCTGCAGTGCATGCATGTGTCTTGTTTGTTCAAAATTTGACTCTGCTTCTAATACATGTAGCTGGGTTGGTTGTGACATTTGTATGCATTGGTGTCATACGGATTGTGGTATACGCATGTCACATATCAAGAATGGTCGCAGTATTAAGGGAGCACCAGGGACCACAGAAATGCAATTCCATTGCATTGCTTGTGAGCATTCTTCTGAGATGTTTGGTTTTGTAAAGGAGGTTTTCACAACTTGTGCCAAGGAGTGGGGTGCTGAAACTCTCGCTAAAGAGCTTGATTGTGTGAGGAGAATTTTTCAAGGAAGTGAAGATTCAAGAGGTAAACAACTGTGGAGCAAGGCGGACCAGATGTTGGTGAAACTGGCAGATAAAGGTGATCCATCTGAAGTCTGTAACAGATTTGTGGCATTTTTGGCTGGTAAGCATTTCTTGGTTCTGTCCAAATCCCAACTAATTTTCACTTTTAAATTAATTGCTTAATTGCAAAACCAGGGCAGCAAAAGATGGAAATTGAAAGAAATAGTGTTTATTTTGTGCTTTTTAGACTTGTAAAATATAGATGCTTTTGCTGCTACTTAGTAAACCCAAGTCTCCACAGTTTGTGAATTTCTTCCTGTTTGTAGTTCCTTGATTTCTCTTTTCTTGATTGCTTGGGCATTTTGTTCATGTCTTTACAGCTAACCCAGTTTTCAGTATGTATTCTATAGTTTGACATCCTTGTGTTTTCTTTGAGAGTTGAGATTCCTAATATTCCAAGACATTATCTTGCTATTAAACATGTTTTCAAGGAAGGATATATTTCTCCCTTAGATCAATGGACTGCCCTGAGTTTGTGAGGTGTTCTCCTGCCTCCTGTAACTTTTCTTTGGTTTCCTTCCTACCACTCACTTTCCCTGTTCCATGTTTGGAGGGCTTCATTGAACTAGTTTTTATTCCCAGATATTCAGCAGTGCAGCTCATAGTTTTTATATATGCGTAGCAGCATTTGCATCGTTTTTGAATTTGATGTATCAATTTTTGATCCATGATCTTGTTCTTCTTTCCTTTAAGAAACCTAATTATGGAGGTTTTTCTATAACAATGGGACACTCCTAATTGATTTTATCTAGGTGGCAAGCTAACTTTTGGAGGCTTTGCTAGACTTGGTTTTTACTTGCCTCTTTTGTGTCAGCGTATGTACGGGTTGCAAGTACATGCTTTGAGACTTAGAGTTTGACCTGTTTGTTACCCTGACTATGACTGTTGGCAGGAATCATCTATGATTCCATTGTTCATACCACAGTGACATGATCAATAGATATATGATATTAGTTCCTTGAAAGACGAATTGCAGAGACTGACTCTGTTAGGCTTTCCCATTGCAAGCCACTGCATATTAATGATTGATAATAAGTGGCGTTAGTAGTTGAGGCAACTGTAGTGGCAGATCACTGTTCATCAGATTGTTGTACTTGTACCATCTTAATAAGAATGGGTCATTAAAAGCTGAATGACATCAACAACCAAATCATTTCTATTCATTTTGTTCATAGGTCTTTGAAGCCAAACAATTTTTGATTATCTTTTTGATAGTTGACATCCTTGCTTTATGTATATTTTATCTTCATAATTCATACTTTTTATATATGCATTTCAAGATTTGTATCCTTTTGAATTTTTGCCCTTGATTTTGTTCTTCTTTCCATTAAGAAAGGTAATAGTGGAGGTTTTATATAAGAATGGGTTACTCCCAATTGATTTTATATTGGTTGCAATTTACTCTAGGAGGCTTTGTTAGTCTTGGTGGTTATCTGCCTCTTTTGTGCCAGCATCTGCCTCACTTGCAAGCACATGCTTTTGAGGCTATAGAGTTTTATCTGTTTGTTGTTCTGATTAAGAGTATTCACAGATTCATTGCCATAGCGTAGTGGCATTATCAACAGATATATGATACGAGTTCCTTAATTTTGGAAGCACAAAGAGTGACTTTGTTAGGCTTTCTCAATGTGTTAATGATATATACAAGTGGGGGTAGTAGATGGGGCAACTGTAGTAGTAGATTTCAGTTCATCAGATTGTTGTATTTATACTGTCTCAGTGGGAACAAACCAGGAAAGCTGAATGGCATCATTAACCAAATATATTTTATTGAATGTCTCATGAGAACTTCATTAAGATATTTTTCCAAAGCTATTTTGACTTATTTTGAGCCAATTTTTACCTTCAACTTTAGTACATTGAAATGCAGAACTCAATTGGTGGTGACAATGATTCAGTGAAAGCTGTTCTTAAATGATTATCTAACTGGATCAGGCATGAAAACTGCAATCAATTATCTCTCATAAAAATAAAAGTTTTTGTTAATACCATACAAATTTGATCTTGACCTGGGCTTTTGCCAGATTATGTTTTATAAGGCTACAACTTAATACATTGTACTTGCAGTTTCCTCAAGTGTTTCATCCAGGGGAGCCGCTGATGCTTATTATATACATGCTTATTAGATGGTTCGAGAGTTGGCTTTTCATATTTTCATAGATTGTTACCTGGATTTCATTTTTATGAAATCATAGGAAGATATCATTTTATTGTCGGGATATTGGAAGATACTTACAAACAATATAAGATATGGGGATTAGGGATATGTAGCCTTCTTTATTAGGGGGCTTTTCTTCTGCAGTTTTGGGTTTCCATTTGGTGAGAGAGGACACCCCAAGGACCTCTGGTTTTATAGTATCTTCTAATGGCTGCAACCTGGAGGCTGAAGGGGAAAGAATGACCATTACACCAATTTGATATGCAAAGATCTACATGAAGTCATAATCCTTCACTACATCTGCTAGACTGCAGATCTGAGCTCCCAGTAACTCCATGGAGGCATAAAAGGCAGAGTAGATGCTAGCACTAGTGTTCTCATCATTTAAGCGGCTGAATTGGCCTGGAATGGTAGGATTCTAGGAGGCACACTTAATTTGTGCCCCCTTTAGCAGATGAGGAGCTATTTTCCTGGTCTTCTAGGATACGGTCAGCGGATGGCATTGGTCTGCAGATACAAGATGTTGGTGGAAGTTTCAGTCCTCATCTGTGAAAGCTACTTTTTTAAGGGCAGCAGAAGCTCATGTATGTTTCCCTCGTTTTTCAGGCCTTCTTTGCAATTTGCTATCATTAGGCTTAAATCTTGTCACTTGTGCCTTGTGGCAAAGTCTTTCTTTAAGAAACCCAAGTTCCTTATCAAATATTTTGATTGCATCATAAATCTCTTGAGGATTCCTTTTGTTCCCATTAATCCACGAAGATCTTCACACAGTGGTTGGTTAGCTTCAATCTTTAAGTGGAAGGGGTCTATGCTCTTCTATAAGTCAGGTTTTGGGGGTTCTGCTTCAACTGATCTTATCTGACTGTAGGGAAATCCTTTCTCAGAAGACTGCCCAGCTGAATTTTTGCACATCTCTCTCTGGTTGTACATTTGTCCTGCTTGCACTGCATTGAGAGATGTGCACTGCTGACTTGAGATCAATATGAAATCTTTTTTTTTTTGTACTTCATTTCTTTTGGTTGCCAGTGAAGCTTCTCTAGGGCTCCCAAATTCCTCTTTCAACAAACCTTGGTTGCTTCTTTGGCTAAGTTGTCAGCAATCATATGTATTTCCCAAGAGTTTGCTTCTTCTTCATATTCTTGATTGTCTTAAATTATCTGAGAGGCCTCTTGGAAGAAGGTTGTGGAGTCAAAGGTCCCTTGGTGTGCCCTTGCCTTTAGCACCTTTATCAGAAGTATTAAACCTCCAAATATTTATGATTCCTCAATTCTTAGAAGACTTATTCTTCTTGGCCATAAATATGGGCAGACACTTTTGTGACATGAATTGAAGTGCATCTAAATGCTACTTTTGTAACATGGCTTGAAGTGCATCCAAGTCCAAATTTGAATGTGGGAAGAGAAGTTGTCTACCCAAGCCAAAATGAAGGGCTGTAGCCTGTTACACCACTCCTGTAAGTTAAAAGGCACTCCCAGTGAATGATTTAGCATATTTAAACAGATCAACTAGGTGGAAATTGGACCATTAAGGTCATTGACAATTATGTACTTTATGTACTTTTTAATGTCTGTCCCATACATTTAATTGCTGAAATGCATGGAAATGGGTCTACTGGATTTATTGAAAAGTCAGGGTCTGCTGTTCATTTATGGGGAAACGGTGTGCATATTTTATATATAATGCATGGCTATCGATATCCATCTGTCTTTGAAGTTATATACTGATCTGTAACTTCACATCAATTCTTTTTGAGGACATCTGTTCATCATATGCTTTGATTATTTGAGTTGACTTCTACTGTATTTTTGTTAGATTGTTTTATTGATAATGTGCATAGTGTGTTTTTATTCAAATAAGTTTAGATGATGACTGAAATGTTCTCTGTTTCATCAATGCAGAATGTGATTCCAAGTTTACTGGAACAGCTAGGTTTTTTTCCAAGGATTCTGTTCAATCGAATCAGAGAGATGTTAGTAACCGAGCTGCAGTCTCTGTTCAAGAAACCATGTATAATGTAGCACCTAGTTTGAACGACAAAATTGGTACTTCAGATAGGGCTAGAACTGTTCTTCAGAATTATGATCGAGATAATGAAGGGAAGAGGACAGAAGCTGTGGAATTGCAGTATAATAGGGTGAAGAATAAGGCTGAGATAGATGAGCTGGAGAGTATTGTGAGAATTAAGCAAGCTGAGGCAAGTATGTTTCAAGTGCGTGCTGATGATGCTCGCAGAGAAGCAGAAGGGCTTCAGCGTATTGCAATTGCTAAAAATGAGAAAATAGAACAAGAGTATGCATGCAAGCTTGCAAAGCTATGCCTTTCTGAAACTGAGGAAAAACGGAGGCACAAGCTTGAAGAATTGAAGATTCTAGAACAGGCTCAGCGTGAATATTATAATATGAAAATCAGAATGGAAGCAGAGATAAAAGAATTACTGATGAAAGTGGAAGCCACCAAGCGACAATTTTAGTTTAAATTCATGCAGGAACACAACAAGCAGGTTGCAACATGAGGGGCGTGACCCAATGCTTTTCCTGTTGCACCATTTGTTTAACATATACACAAGTATGGCTGAAATAGGCCATGCCCTTGTACAATTATTGTGATTTCATCTTAACTTTGGAAAATGAGACAAAGGCACCACCACAAAGTGTAACTAGTTAAATATGTATTTGTTTATCTTCAACCCACCCTCCTGAATCCCATGCCTCTACAAAATTATCATGTGATAAAGTAGCATTTTCCAACAACAATCTCAGAATAGCTCATGTGTTGAGTGTTGCAGTTGGAGAACAAAACCTCCAGTTTTTTTCCTCGTTGTTTTGTTCTCAATGTACAAGCAGAATGTACAATTCAGCAGTTTGATAATTTTCTGTGCATCATCTAATATATTATCAGCTTATTAAGGTTTGTGAGCTAAGCAAACAATAAATTCTCGTATCCTAGCATGGCTTGATAGGTCGTTTTGCTGTTGTGTCAGTTCATGCCATAATCATGGTTCTTGAGGTGACTGACACAGACTAACTTACCAAAAATGGCTAGCTATGTTTCATATGCACATAAGCTTCTTTTCTTGGTAGCACTTTGATGATGTTACTTGTTTCAATGGTCATGTTTTCCTGACCATTTCTCTCCTTCAATTCCCAAATGAAAGACTCGCAACATATCCTTTCTTTTAAGCTCTAGACTTTAAAATTTCCATATAATGTTAAGATTGTTATGTCAGTGCTAGATTTGAAGTAAACATCTGCTGTTGAGCATCAGTCACATTTTGCTTCATAGGATGTTGTTTGCTAGGGTAATTCTAAGTAAAGTATAAATTCATTGATAAAAAATTAGTTACATCTGAAACTTAATCGAGTGGCCCAGAGCCTGATGACAGGCAAAACAAGCTTGATATATTTCAGTGGAAACCTACAGTAACAAAACAGGGAGGTTAAAGGTAGTTGCAGTAATCTACCACAGAGAATGCATGATACTTTAAGATAGAGGTGGCAAAGACAAGTTTTAAATGGTTATCAATTCAGGTAAAAGACGGCATTAAATCTTCAAACCAACGAGCAGTTACTGGACTTGGGTTCTGTGGCACCTTGTTGTATCCTATTTAAATTTATCTCTGTGGACACTTGACAAATCATCAATCTCAAACCAACAAAGTTTGATCGGCTGCATTGGTCACACTTAGCCCTTCCGTTTTCACGGAACAATTGGCTAGCAGTAAAGCGTGTGGTCAACCAAATTAATTCAGCCAGCTTAACAGTAGATAGTCAAAGCAACCAAAATTGACGGTTTTCTATTGTGGTCATGTAGACTTTCCTCTACCTGTGATTGATTTATCCAAGATAATGGGCTCCATGTCAGATGCATCCTTGAGAGGTATTATACTACTATGTGAACTCACCCACATGGTTCTCTTTGGACCATCCCCTAATCGGTGACTAAATTTCCGGGTAGGATGAATTACAATTAATGCTTCTGACTGATGGCTCCTAGATATCCTCATTCAGGATAAAAGTTTCAATCACATTGAAGTTGAGGATGATAATATTCTCCCAGCTTGATTTGCAAGTGTTATTTATAAGACTTGCAGCAGTGTAACCTGTGCAAACTATACCCTTTTTGCAGTCAATGAGCTCTCTGTTTTCCGTTTGTACACGAACCCTTCCCTGTTTATTTGGTTACACCATTATTCAAAATACTTAAGCACGTGTCAAGTAATGCGACCCTTGAACTGCTCTCAACAATGATATGAAGTCCCCCTCTCATATCCACCGTACCATTGGTCGAATTATAGGTTGTGGGGTTGGGGGAGTTTTCTAGTACTTTTATTTCACTTGGCAATGACCATTTTGTTCTAAACCTCTTCCTTACATGGTCAAATCTCTGGTGAAGATGTTATGCTTTTTGGTTTGCATAGTGTTTTTATTCTATTTATTGCAGTTGTGTTTACGTAAGTTATGTATGATTTATAAACAATCGCAGAGTTAACATCGTATGGTGATTCATGCCAATCATTGGAGTGTAGAAACTAGTCCAATTTTATTCTAACATTGAAAAGGCCCTGATTTGATTTGCTTGTTCAGATGACATCTTTAAGTACATGATGGTTTGTTTTGCATTGGATGCTTAATGGGGACGTTTACATCTTGCGAGCATGCAAGTATATTCATAGGAAGGAGTGTATGGTAAAGATTATGAATTCTTTCTAAAATTCTCACTTCAATGCCAAATATATTTCAAAAACTGTCATGCTGTAAAATATTTAATTAAGTGAAGGGTACGTCGAAGCTACTTCAAGAAAAGTTGGTTGGTACTAATGCCACTGGAAATGTTCCTTCGTATCTGACTTCTGTGTGAGCTATAATCAGATGTGATTCCCGGCATTAATCTTTGTTAGTGGCTGATTTTGTATATGCTTATGGTTCAGCTTACTGTACATGGACTGTGGACTTTGTTCACAGTAGAGTGTAGTAGTAGATGCAGGGTTTGTGAAATGTAACGGCAGTGTGAGCCATAAGCGGTCCACTTTTCCCCTCTAGTCAAGAAGGAGAGTGGAATGTTCCCCCCCTTTTTTTGTGTGAGAGTTCAAAGATTACACGCACACGGATCTAGGGTGTCAAATGTTTGATCTAAACCCTATTTTATTTTGGTTGTGATGGCATAATTTTTTGGTGCAGTTTTATGTTGTGGAGGTTTTTTTGCCAGAATTTGGTGATACGATTTTTAATAAAATTGTAATTTAACTGTTTTGTGTGTTTTTTTGGCCGGAATTTGGTGATACAATTTTTAATAAGATTGTGACTTTCTTTGTCTAAAATCAGTTTTTGAATGCATAAATGTATTCAGAGCGTTGAAAAACCTTTGGAAGAATTGTGCAGGCTAACCACTCAAACTTGTAATTTCTACAAATTTCTACCAAATTTTAGATATAATTGACTGAAAATTACAATGCAACAAGAAAAGTTAAACTGCTGCCAAATTTTGTGGATGCCATTGTCTCGATGCCACAAATTTTAGGTATTACAGGTTCTGAAATATTTGAGATGGTTGCACAAATGGAAGTTAATAATCTGCGAAATGGGTATAACCCTCCTTGTGCCCACTAAATTAAAGTTGCGAAGCAGAAAGAAAGCAAGCATCTATTACTGAAAATTCCTTTACCAAGCGTTCTAATCAACTATAACTGCATAATGAACTTTGAATTAAAGTGGATTTTTTCAAGCATCTATTACTGAAAATTCCTTTACCAAGCGTTCTAATCAACTATAACTGCATAATGAACTTTGAATTAAAGTGGATTTTTTCATCAATTAGATTCATAGGTGAAGATGAACTGCAGATGAGAAGTTTACAGTAGTCGTAACTAAGCCCGAGTCCCAGACTCCCAGTGCCAATATTACACATTGAGTTCAATTCAAATATGCGGACAAATTAAAACTTGCCAAATAAGCTTTTCATATCATTTGGATTACCAAGGCCAACACAGCTTCGGATGTTGAGAATTTCACAAAAATGTCATGAAATAAACCTGAAAAACGAAGGCCATTTGATGTTAATTTATAATCTGGTTTTTGTTTTTTTTGTTTTTTTTTTTAAATAGGGGAAGGAGTTGTTTTTAAGTGTGATTTTTTGGAGTTTCTGGTAGATTTCTGCTGGAATTCGGTGAAAAAATTTGTGGTTAAGTCTTTATTTGTGTTATTTAAATTGGTTTTTTGACTACATATTCTAAAAAAACCAATGGGACATTTCAACTGTGCAGAATTTATCAATTAAACTTGTGATTTCAATAAATTCCTACCAAATTCAACACAATTAAATTGGAAAATAAACCAAAAAACTTTTTAAAAACTCACTCTTAAAAAATTATTTCGATATTTAAACAATTAACACTATCTATTCAGGTCTTCCTTGACATGTAGGTAATAACCAAGTATTCTCTATCCTTTTTTGGGAATAAGCAATTCTCTATGCTTACAGGTAATAACCAAGCTTTAATTCAATTCTATTATGTGGACAAATTAAAACTTGCCAAATAAGCTTTTCATATCATTTGGATTACCATGGCCAACACAGCTTTGGATGTTGAGAATTTCAAAAAAAGGTCATGAAATAAAGCTGAAAAACCAAGGCCAATATAGCTTTGTATGTTGAGGATTTTAAAAAATGTCATGAAATAAAGCTGAAAAATCTGATGTTAATTTCTATATTATATTATATATTATTAATAAATTATAATATAAATATGGGAAGTAGCTGTTTTTAAGTGTGATTTTTTGAAATTTCTGTTGAAATTTGATGAACAAATTTGTGGTTAGATCTTGATTTGTGTTATTTAGATTGGGTTTTTAACTATATATTCTAAAAAATCTATGAGACACTTTAATTGTGCAGAGTTCACCCATAAACTTATGATTTTAGTAAATTCCTACCAAATTTTACACCAATTAAATCGATTTCAATATGAAAACAATTAATACTATCTATTCCAGGGTTTCCTTGACATCCAGGTAATAACCAAGCTAAGTTAATAACCAAGGGAGTTGTCTATAATGCGACTTTTTGGAGATTCCGGTGTCGGAATCCGGTGGAAGAAATTGAGGTTAAATCTTGATTTTTAGCAGTTAAAATGGTTTTTTAACTGCATATTTGGATTCATCACCCCGAAAAACCCCTGGGACCCTTTATTGTGCAGAAACTAGTTATCAAACTTGCGATTCAAATAAATTGCTGCCGGATTTTGACCGGAAAAACCGGCCAAAAAAACTTTCAAAAAGTCTCATTATACACAACTGCATAACCAATCTATAATTTGCTTTTCGTTGATAGCCGTGGAACTTTCAACTTATTCTCTATCCTTTCTCGGGAATAAGCAATTCTCTATGCTTGCAGTCAATAACCCAGCTTTAATTTTCTTTTCGTTGATAACCGTGGAACTTTCAACTTATTCTCTATCCTTTCTTGGGAATAAGCAATTCTCTATGCTTCTTGTGAATAAGCAACTCGGGAATAAACAATTCTCTATTCTTTCTTGGGAATAAGCAACTCGAAAACGTTAACCTCAGTTTATGTATTCTTTATTCTCTTAAGGATAGGCAACTCAATTGCATAAAGAAAAGTTTGTTCGTAAAGTAAAATTTGGAGCTATTTACACCACGAAGTTATTACTCCTTGTACTTGTACGAGGTTGGACAATAACTATTGGTTTTTTTCCTGCCTTTTGTAACTCGGTTTAACTATAACTATTGTTTGTGTTTTTTTGTTTTTTGTTTTTTTTTGTTTTTTGTTTTTTTTTTTTGTGTTCGGGTAAATAATTATCTTTGAGTAATAATTTCTTAAAATTTAACTTGTTATATTTAATATTGTACTTTTGCTCTCTTTCTTATTATTTTCATAGGGCATTTGGTATTAGAGTGGCTGCATTCTTTCCCATCATCATTGGTAGATGATTTTCTCTTTTTCTTATATTGTAATTTTTGTAGTCAACAGCCCATCCTTACAAATATTTATAGGCACCAACTTATTGGAGACACCAATTCTTATTGGTAAAAACTTTGGTAGGTACCCACCTATTGAAGACATCAATCCCCAATGCTAAGCACCAACTTAGCAAGATGCACCAAATTCCTTTGTTTGAGCAACAAACCTCAATTATAACTCTTTTTAGGGCATATAACTTCTTCAAAAGATGATAACCTCTATATTACTTTCACTGAATCTGCTTGCTATTTTTGCCTTCACCAACTTTGTTTGCTTCTTTCGCCTTCACTTTGTTAGCTTTTTTGTCTTCACTAGGTATGTTTCCTGCTTTTGCCTTCACCAAATCGGACCAAAGTTCGAATCTTCAAGTGAAATTTATGATAATTTTCAATACTTGTTTTTGGTCTCTTCTCAAGAACAAACTTGTACAACATGCCACATGTCTAATTTTACAAATTTGCTTCTAAATTTTTTATTTGAGGCACTTCTATGTCTCTTCAGATCTTTGAAAAGTTCATAATCTAAAAGTTTTTAGAAAAGAGGTTGTAGCAAAAATGTGAAGATAACCTATTAGATCATAATCTAAAAGTTTTTAGAAAAGAGGTTGTAGCAAAAATGTGAAGATAAGCTATTTGAAACTGATTTCAAGATTGTTTAGAAACCTTAATTTTCACAGCGGATATCTACGAAACTATAGTGAACCAAAATATGAAATTTTTACCTTAAGTATTGTTGTATATATCCGCAAATTTTATAGTTTGAAGGGTCCAAGAAATATCTTTGAGAGTATAACAAACCAAGATGACTTGTTCACTGAAAAAATTATATTTTGTTCACACACCCTTTCCTTCCAAACAAAGTTACCAACTTAATGAGAACTTATTTTTGTTCACACATGTTGAGTTTGAAAAATAGTGATGCAACATCACCATTTTTTATTTCAGAGTTAAAATCCCAACATTTTTAAACCATGTGATTGAAAACAAAATATCATGACTACAAAAAACACGTGTGATTGAAAACAAAATATCGTCACTACAAAAGACATGAAAAACATGCCAAAATACATAAATGGTAATGCAATATTACTTTTTTTTAACGGTTAAAATTCAAACATTTTTCAATTGTGACATTAACAACCAAATACTATTAACTTTTTTTTTTTTTTTAAATCCAAATGTTTGTTTTTTAAATGTTTTTCATTCATATATATATTACAAAGGGAGTATGATGTAGTTGTGACATTGAGCATGGCCCTTTGGTACATGGTTGTTGTGTTAGTATGTGAGAAGATGATGGCTAACATTGTCACCATCCCAGACCCCTTTGCTATATATTTTTATTTTATTTTTAGTTTTTAAGTTTTAATATTTCATTTTTAATTTTTTTAATACAAATTCTAATGAATTATTTATTTTGTTTTGTTTTGTTTTTGTTTTGTTTGTTTGTTTGTATTTATTCTATAAGTTGACTACATCTTCGATTACTGTCTAGCTATATCCCTTTTATAGGGGCTGGAATTTGAATGGATGAGCTTCATATTCATCGGATCACTCTCTTATGTCTATCCACCCCTAGGCTTTCTAATATATTATGAATGTTTTTTTTTTTTTTTTTTTTTTTTTTTTTTTTTTTTTTTTTTTAATTTCTAATGTTAAATTTTTGGTATTAAATTATTTATTTATGAAAATGTTAGTTTTTCATTTTTTGAAGATTTTTTTTTCCGTTTATATTTTTTAATTAAAAATATATGTGATGTTTTTCTGTTAGGGTGTTGTTTAGGATTTTGTTTAAGTTAATGATGATCTTATAAACAATAATTAGAAAATGGTTGCAATTTCAATGCTCTATTGAAAAGAGAGTCAAGTTGTTTTAGGCTAGGATTTCAAATGTGCTATAATTTAATCTAAAAAAATAAATGCTTTTGATAGAATGAGTTTTTGATTTAGGTATTGATTTTTAAGGTTTTGATACAACTTGAGTGGGCATAATGATTAAGACTGTGTTTCCTCAAAACTAGAGGGGGGTAGAGTATGTATACTTTAGTAGGCTCAATGTGCGGAGGTGGTTCCCTTGTCCCACAAACAAAGGGGTCTCATACACTAATTTGGTGTAACAAGGGGGTCTCACACACCAATGTGGTGTTTAGCTTGGCTGTGATCTTAAAATTGGATAATAATAATAATAATATATCATCATATTTGGCTTATAGTGTCATGTATTAAAAAAATGTTTAAATTTTAAGGTTTTTTGTACTCGTGATATTTGGTTTTAATGACATGGAGTTTTTTGTTTTAATGCAATGACTGAAATATGTTGAAATTTGACATGGATTAAAAAATATTGTTGAAATTTGACACCAAGAAAATGGTAATTGAGCCGAGAGATTCATTCTACAACCAAGTATGAGGGCATGTGTAAATTTTTCTGACCTTCCTTCCTTCCTTTGAGTTGACACGCGCCCCTTTAAAATAAAAATATAAAATATGCTCTAAATAGAAATAATATCAACTATAATAAAAAAATAAAATGTTTAATAAATAAAACAATATCTCTAAATAGAAAACAATATTGACTATATAAAATAAATAATGGTTATAAGTAATTAAAAGTAAAAAAACGTGGTGAGTAAAATGTTTTAAATCCTTATACTTCATATTAACTCAATTTATTTTATATCAACTTCATATATACCATAATAGAAAAAATGCTGATATAAAATACTTTGTGGATACAACTACAATATCTACAAAATATTTTAATTGTCATATACTTAAAAAATTCTTACATAGAAATATCTATAAAACATAACATTGTCTATAAAAAAAATATTTCATATGTGGGTATCATAAATTATTTTCAATATTGATATATACCTAAAAATATATTAATAATAAAAAACCATTTTAATTTGCACTATAAAATATCTAGATGTGCATGTTATGTAAAATATTTTAATGCCAATTATGTATATATTATATATCATTTAAAAAAAATATGTATATATCATGGAAAAAAATTAGGTTTTTTATGGTTAAAACATATATTTGGTTTTATATATACTTTATGTAGCATTAAAAAATACAATTTAAACGACCAGAAATAACACATTGTATTTTACACTCTAAAAAAGTTCATATATGAAAGAATTTGATTCCTCTTGATTTGTTAGATCCCTAATAAAGATAGAAGTAACATCACTAGTTTTTTTTTTTTT
>APFE031261028.1:26960-37134 GCA_000404065.3 Pinus taeda
ATTTCATTTTTCGAACTTTCTAAACTATAGATATGAAATCACCATTTCACTTTTTGACACTTCATTTTTTCTTAAAAAATGTCTTTTTAATATAATTAGATATTTTTTTCTCTTAAAAAATGTGTTTCTTTTATCAATTATATGAGCCCTTTAAAAGCTTTTTAATGAGCACTTTAATAACGATGAAACCAATCTAGGCAACATCTCTTTCATTATTTTTCGATGAAGAATGGTTGTTTTCCTTCTCATCAACATCGTTGAACAGCTTCGCTGCCTTCTGCCTTAATAGGAGCATCCTTGCAATATTGTTCAATGCAGACCGGGGTTGGACAGCTTCACTATATTAATAGGAGTATTTTTGCAATATTGTTGTACAATTTAGTTGTTTTTATAAGAGATATTGAGCTTCACTAAGAGATATTGAGCTTCATTATATTAATAGGAGTATTGGATATGAAATCACCATTTCACTTTTTGACTTTTCATTTTTTCCTAGAAAATGTCTTTTTAATATAATTAGATACCTTTTTTTCTCATAAAAAATGTGTCTTTTTTTATCAATTATATGAGCCCTTTAAAAGCTTTTTAATCAGCACTTTAATAACAATGAAACCAATCTAGGCAACCTCTCTTTCATTATTTTTCGATGAAGAATGGTTGTTTTCATTCTCATCAACATCGTTGAACAGCTTTGCTGCCTTCTGCCTTAATAGGAGCATCCTTGCAATATTGTTCAATGCAGACTGGGGTTGGACAGCTTCATTATATTAATAGGAGTATTTTTGCAATATTGTTGTATAATTTAGTTGTTTTTATAAGAGATATTGAGCTTCACTGTATTAATAGGAATATTTTTGCAATATTGTTGTACAGTTTAGTTGTTTTTATAAGAGATATTGTTTAATACAAAACGTTTAATATATCACCACTTCACATCAAAGAGTTTAATTGAATTGGTGACTTCACATTAAAGAGTGCCTTAACAGAGCACCCATCACCAGTTCACATCAAAGAGTGCCTTGATAGAGCAACCATCACCGTCTATCCAAAATCCCTTGAACAAGGATGATTTTTTTAACCTTTTTTCCATCTCCAAATAAAAATATATTCCTAAATAATTTTAGCTATTAATCTTCTAAATAGTATTAATTGAAATGTCTTCTTATATTAAAATCATTTTGAGTCTTAAATCAATAATTTCTCTTTATATATATAGTTATAAATTAGGCTATTAATCTAAATATATATTTTTCTCCACACACACACACACACACACACATATATATATATATACTTACTTTCTAATTTATTTTTCGTCTAATTTCTCATTTATTTATTCATTTATTCCGATATGCATTTCTTTGACCTTTAATTTTTGTTGACCCTCCATCCTTTTAAATTTTTATACCATGTTTCAAAAATTTTTACCCGTGAATAATAACGGAGTTGTTTTTAGTGCGACTTTTTGAATTTTCTGGCGGAAAAATTTGAGGTGAAATCTTGATTTGTGTTATTTAAACTGGTTTTTTGACTGTATATATGGATTCAACGCCTTGAAAAACCCTTAGAGCACTTCTATTGTGCAGGGGTTACCCATCAAGCTTGTGATTTCAATAAATTCCTGCTGAATTTTAAAGGAATTAGACCAGAAAAATTGACAAGAAAAACTTCCAAAAAGTCTCACTAAAAACAACTATAATAATTATCAATAAAATATACCTTCTAATTTATTTTTCTTCTAATTTCTCACTTAATAATTCATTTATTCCATAATACTTTTAAATTTGATTGATCTTCCATCCCAAATTTGTTGACCATCTATCTCTTGACAGTCCATAATTTTTAAATTTTTAATAATCTTAATATTTTCTCTATTAACAGTTATGTAAGTATTTCATTGTTTAAAAAGTTGATCAGTGCTTACATTTAATATCTATCTGCTTTTTAGTACCTGAAAATGGTTAAAAATAGGTAAAATATAAGACAAAAAAATATGAGCAAAATTCATATCCCAAAATCTCAAGCAATATGAATAATTGAAATTCGCGCCATTCATTATGTAGTGAAAATCTAATATAAAACAAAGCCTTAGCCACCCTCAATGCTTAGAGGCATTCTTTCTTTACTACCTTCTTCTTCCCAGGTTGTTCAGTCGATTGGCTATTCATGTAAGGGATAAGCCGCCTTTATGAAGTTTGAACCAGCCGGTTTCTTTCTCCCGGTTCATAAATAGGCAAAATGCACTGGCCAAGGACATTCTCAATGAATAGTGCTCAAAACAAAGGTATCCAACTGTGACAATTGGCACTACATATAATAGCCTTACTATTTCAATAGTGAATTTGTTTTGTTGGAAATGTGTTTTTGATTGTATATATGGATTCAGCATGGTGAAAACTCAAATTTGCGATTTGTAAAAATCTTTGACTAGAAAATATACTAGGAAAAATTTTAAAATGTCTAACAAATTTGTGATTTGTAAAAATCTTTGACTAAAAAATATACTAGGAAAAACTTCGAAATGTCTAACAAGTAAACTACTACTTTTTTTTTATTTGTTAGTTCTAAGAAATAATTTTTGATTCAGTCTTGAATTTGTGTTATTCTAAATTGTGTTTTTGATTGCATATATAAATTCAGCTTTGTGAAATTTTTTTGGTGCCTTCAAATTGTAGAGAATTCACAACTCAAATTTGTAATGTGAAAAAATCTTTAACTAGAAAAATATACCAGAAAAGCTTTCAAAATGTCTAACAAATAAACTATTTTTTAGACTCATTAATTCAAAATAATATTTACACACTATAAAGATTTGTATCCATCAAAATGTTTGTACATGAACATTTTGTAGCCAACAAATGTTAGATGCAAAGCTCCGTAGCTCAGAAAAATTATATTGACATACTCCCCCAGGTAGATTATATTGGCAAACTCAGGAGCAGATTATATTGGCATACTCCCCCATAAAAGGAGCATACCTGCTCCCACCGACATTGTGGGGTAATCGAAAATGAAAGTGGGCACAACAAGGCCATTTCCATCCACTTTCTCAAAGAGCCGTGATGTTTTTTTTTTAAATGGGTACAAAATATTTCATTAATCAAAAACACTGTTTATAGGGAGTAAATAGGAGTAGGTGGTACCTTACTAAATGTGAAAAAAGCTTATGCTGAGCTATGGAGGTTTGTAATTTTTTTTTCCATGTAGATCTTGATTTCCATTAAAAACCATTAAAAAATAAATAAATGAACCTGGACCTTGATTTACTGCTTGACAATTTAGGAGTAGGAAACCTAGTCCAATAGCAAAAATCTGAGTACAGAAATAAAGAGACATTTACTGTCATAGTCATATAATATGAAAGACCAAAGAAAAAACATTATTTTCATAGATTTATTCATTATTTAAATAGTTAATTTTCTTTTTCATTTTACCTTTTCAAATATCATGGGCTTTTTAAATTATAGGTATAAAATCACCATTTCACTTTTTGACTTTTCATTTTTCATAAAAAGATATCATTTTTTCATTTCTCATAAAAAATATCGTCTTTTTTATATCAATTATATGAACCTTTAAAAACTTTTTAATCAGCCCTTTAATAACAATTAAAACAATCCGGGCAACATCTCTTTCATTATTTTTCAATGAATAATGGTTGTTTTCATTCCCATCAACATCGTTGGACAGCTTCTCTGCCCTCTGCCTTAATAGGAGCATCCTTGCAATATTGTTCAATGCAGGCTGCCTTAATAGGAGTATCTTTGCAATATTGTTGGACAATTTTGTTGCCTTCATAGGAGTATATTTGTAATATTGTTTAATGCAAAATGTCTAATATATCACTTTGATCAGGAGCAAAGAATTGAATTGGTGACTTCACATCAAAGAGTACTTTAGCAAAGCATCCATCACCATCTATCCAAGACCCCATGGACAAGGATGAATTTTTTAAACTTTTTTCCATCTCCAAATAAAAATATATTCCTAAATAATTTTAGCTATTAGTCCTTTAATTAATATTAATTAACATTTCTTCTTATATTAAAATCATTTTGAGTCTTAAATCAATACTTTCTTTTTATAGCATCAACATAGAATTGATACGAGAATTTCCTTCTCTTTTCACTGGAGAAGGCGCTGGAACTCGACTGCTAGGGCTCTGTACTCTTCTCAGACGACGCAGTCTGATCTGCTTAGACAGCCATCATGGACCTGACCTCTTGCCCTGAAGCTGCCTAACAGCTCTGTGAAGGATCGAAGGGCAAATGGACAATCCCCAGGGGGGGGCGGGGGGGCTTCAACGCCCTCCCCCAAAGTGAGCAATCTGCAGCACAAATCTGAAAGGACGATACTATTTGGATCAGTCAGTGAGGATGTGATCAACCAAGAAATCCCACGCCGGCACGAGAGCACTGGAAAAGACAAACTGGAAAATAAGACGGAAGAAGAATCAGGACGGAATAACCGACCAGACAGATCCCCGAAGGTCTCCTCGACCACCTGCAAACCAATAGCAACAGATCGATCCAGAATCGGACTGCCGGGAGAAAAAATAGAAGAACGAATCCAATTTATGACAGATCATGCACTCATTGGAAAATTTATAGGGTTCTGGCCGACGGAAAAAGCCCTATACAGCTGGATAGCAACGAAGTGGAAGCCTAAAGGAGATGTGACTCTGCAGCTAGGCCCAAAAGGATTCTTTACAGCGATCTTCTTTTGCCTGGAAGACAAATACAGAATCCTGGTTGAAGGACCCTACTTCTTCAACTCAGCTGGCCTATACTTAAGGGACTGGGCACCCAGATTCAACTCGGATAAGGAGGACCTCACTTGGGCACCGGTCTGGATAAGACTGTACTCACTTCCAGATGAGTACTGGGATGAAGATATCCTGAGAAATATAGGAAATGGTCTGGGGGAATACATAAAAGCAACAGAAGAAATGAAAGTGCGTAGATACACATCTTACGCACGCATCTGCGTCTTCATGCGCCTGGACAAAGCTCTGCCAGAATCGGTAAGTCTCTCTCACCGTGACTATGAATGGATTCAGCCCTTAGACTATGAACATGTCCCGTTTCGATGTCGTAAATGCCATGCCATATGGCATCTTTTCAGAGATTGTCCCCTAAATGTTAAAGCCAATGCCCCTGCCCCATCTGACTCTCTGACCCATGATGGCTTCACCAAAGCCCCTACTCGCAAACGAGCACATAAAAACCCAAAAAAAGGGAAGAAACCCCAGCAAAATAACACCTATGATCCTGCGGTCAGAAATAGCTTTGGAATCCTAGCTCAATCTACGGAAGAGCAAACCCCATCCTCAATACCCAACTCTGCTCTCCCCTCCACCCAGCCACCTCCTTCAGCCCCCTCCTCTGAATCCCCACCAACCAAAGACACCCTAGTTAACCTCATGGAAAGCAAAGAGAAGCAGGTAGAGACAGACAATGAAATGGAGGTTGACGGATCTTCAAACCCCCTCCAAAGCTCAGATATTCCCTCAGAAGAAAATAACCAGGTGCAACGTATGGAGGAAGAACCAGAAAGCATAGATCTGAATGGACTAGACATACTAGAACTAGAAGCAACATGCAAAAAGAAAGCCTATGAAAGTATCCCAGAGCTTCAGCTTAACAAACTGGAAGTGGTCATTTCCCGAGCCTACCAACAGTATCAGCTCGGCATCCAATCAGGAAGTCAATGGGATTTAGGCCCCACTCCAAAAGACTCTAAAAAAAGGGGAAGAAGAACTGATCTCCAAAGAACAATAGCGATAGGGAAGATCTTGGTGGACTCAGGCAGGTATGCTAAGCTTACGAAGTACTATAAGCCCTCCACCAATAGTGAATCATGAAGCTCATTTCATGGAACCTAAGAGGGCTCAATAGCCCAGGAAAACTCAGAATGTTAAAAAATATGTTAAAAATGGAAAAGCCGCAAATATGCTTTCTCCAAGAGACAAAATGTAATAACTCAACTCTAGGTACTATCCTCTCTAAGGCTTGGCCAGGATGTCAATCGGTGGCTGTGGATGCAACTGGCGCATTTGGAGGGCTAGCCATTGCGTGGAACTCTCAAGCTCTTACTCTCTCGGACTTTCACGCCTCTCATAATTTAATCCAGGCCGCATTCCACATTATCGACACTAATATTCATGGGATTCTCTCAAATGTCTACTTCCCTCAGGAAGCAAGGGAAAAAATTTCTCTCCTCCACACCTTAGAAGCTCTAAACTTCAATAGAAGGTACCCACTTTGGATTATAGGGGGGGACTTTAACATGATAACAAAATTGGAGGAAAAGATTGGGGCCAGAAACAGGCTGGAACAGGAAAACACCCATTTCAAAGACTTCATCCAGAACGCATCTCTGATAGATATGCATTTCTGTAATGGCACTTTTACGTGGATCAACCGAAGAGCAGGCAAGCATCAAATAGCCTCCAAACTGGATCGGTTTCTAATTTCAGACAACTCGATTCATCTAGGGGGAGACTTTTCATCGGCCATTCTTCCACACTAAGGATCCGATCACTGGCCTATTGCCCTTCAATGGCAACGTCCTGACAGCACCACAAGAAGACCTTTTCGCTTCGAGGAATTCTGGTTTACCCATCCCTCCTTCAAAGACTTTGTACACTCCACATGGACATCCTTCAGCCCTCCAGAAGGCTCCAAGATGTTCCAGTTCCAACAGAAACTCAAACATCTAAAATTCCACCTTAAGCAATGGAATAGCGAGACCTTCGGAAACATCTTCAAGGTGCAACATGATCTTCAAAAAGCCTTGGTGGAACTGCAGCAAGAAATAAGCACAGGAGGCCACACAGAAAGAACCCTTGAGCAGGAGCAGCACATCCACAATCAACTGAAGGAGAGAAGAAAGCAGGAGGAGATATACTGGAAGCAAAAGTCCAGAATCAGATGGTTGAAAGAGGGAGAACGAAACACTAAATTCTTCCACAGAACCACTGTTCAACGAAGAATGTGCAATAATATCCCTTTCATACAAAAACCAGGAGGGGAAAGGGTTGAACAACATGAGGAAATTGAGAAGGAATTCCTCAATCACTTCAAGCAAGTCCATCAAGAGCCTGAAATCAACAGACGTCCTACAATTGAAAGAATCATAAACAATGTGCCAAAATTAATCACGGAGGAGCACAATGAATTCCTACTCCGTCCAATTCAAACACAGGAAGTGGACATTGCTATGGCTCAGCTTAAAGATGGAAAAGCTCCCGACCCAGAGGGCTTCACCACCACTTTCTTTCACAAGTTCTGGGAGCTGATAAAGATGGAAGTATGGCAAGTGGTAGAGGAATCACGAGCATATTATTGGCTGCTTCCCTCTCTTAACTCCACTTTCATCGCCCTAATCCCTTAAGAGGAGGACTCAATCACTCTGGACAAATTCAGGCCGATTGCTCTCTGCAACGTAATATACAAAGTAATCTCTAAAGTCATTGCAAACAGGCTAAAGCCCCTCTTTCCAATGCTCATTTCTCAGGAACAGTCTGGATATGTGGAAGGGAGACAGATTATGGACGGCATCATCCTCTCGCATGAGATCATACACTCTCTCAAGCATTCAAATCAGGCAGGTATGCTCCTAAAACTTGATCTTTCCAAAGCATTTGATAAGCTCAGCTGGAATTACATACAGCAAATGCTAATTGCTTTTGGATTCAGTCCCACATGGATCCGCTGGATTATGAGTCTAATCTCCTCCACTTGCTTCTCCATTCTCATGAATGGGATCCCCTCTCGCCCCTTCTCCCCCTCCCGAGGTATAAGGCAAGGTGACCCCCTATCCCCCTTCCTCTTTGTATTAATGGCTGAAGGCCTGGGACGTCACATTAAAAATGCCCTTCACTCACATCAGCTCAGAGGCCTCTCCATTCATCATTCGCCTGCCATCTCCCATCAACAATTTGTTGATGACACTATGCTCTTCGGTTACTCCTCAGTCCAAGAAGCCTCCAGATTTAAAGCTGTGCTCAATGACTTCGCCGAAGCCTCTGGAACCAGCATCAACTGCTCAAAATCGCAGATCTTTTTCTTTAATACCCCTCCGGTTGTCAAGTCTGCAATAGTCCGCATTTTGGGGTTCCCTATCGCCACCCTTCCCTCCAAATACCTTGGAGCCCCCCTAACTGTCTCTGCCATCAAGCATTCCTCATGGCGCAACCTAATTGAAAAGCTCGAATCCCGTCTCAACCAATGGACGCACAGAGCTCTGAACTTAGTCAGTCGCGCAATGCTCATAAAGGTTGTCCTTCAAGCAATGTCGCTGTACTTATTCTCCATCCTGGCTGCGCCAAAGTGGGTCCTAAAAAGACTAAGGAATATTCAGAGAGGATTCCTATGGGGAAGCACTGCAACTAACCGCAAATGGGCCCTGGTAAAGTGGAGCACAGTTTGCAAGCCAAAAGCAAAAGGAAACATCGACCTTAGAGATCCCGAGCATAGCAACGCCATCATGGGAGCCAAAATATGGTGGCAATGGCTCACCAGCCCAGGAAAACCTTGGGTCACTTTATGGACGGCCAAGTATGCCAATCACCGACCCCAGGAAGAGCTCATCAGATTAACGCCCAATGACAAAGGATCGCTAATTTGGAATGCAGCCAGAGAACACTACCAAATGATCCAGAAGCACAGTTTTTGGGAGGTAAGAAACGACAACACCACTAGATTCTGGACAGATGCCTGGAATCAAATGCCTCTTCTCAGCCATGTACTTAACCTGCCACTGGACACCATTAGGGAGGAGCCTCAAAAAGCAAAGATTAGGCAGTACTGGACCCAGGAAACTGAGAAGGGCTTCAGGATTTGGAAACCGGGCAACCAAGTATTCACAAATGAAGATCACCAAATTACCATGGATCTGGATAGGGAACTAAACAAAAGAAGAATCAGGTACGATGAAAGCAGAGACATTCTAAGATGGGGATATCAGCCGAAAGGAGCATTCACCACATCTGAGGCCTACAAAATCATCTGCAATAACTCCGATCCCCAGGACCCAATCTGGAGCAAAATCTGGAGCTCTGGCTCCTGGCCCAAAATCTGCCATTTTCTCTGGTTGGTAGGACATCAGAGAATTCTAACTTGGGACAAGCTTAGAAGAAGAAACTTTCATGGCCCCTCCATTTGTTTCAATTGCAGTGTCCATGAGGAAACTCTCCAACATCTACTGGACTCTTGTCCCTTGGCCAATCAGCTATGGGAAAAGGCAAGATTTAGATGTCAAAGAAGATGCAGACTTGAGAATGAAATCACGAACTCAATTCGTCAGTGGCATCAGAACCCTTACAAGAGTGAAATCCTCAATCATCTATGGAGACTAGTTCCCGAGCTAGTCCTATGGAGCATATGGAAGGAACGAAATAAGCGCATATTCAAAAATCAGCGCTCTTCAATAGACAATATCTGGAACCTGCTCTGCAAAAATCTTCAAGAGACTCTTATGCTAAGATCTTGGAAGGAGGAGGACTGGCCTACGCTAGATAATGAGAAAGCCATTATGGAAAACTGGCAAATACATCTCTCTCAAGGATCTCACAAGCAAGACCATTCTGAAAGCAATACTCAAAAACAGGTCACATGGAAGCCCCCACCAAAGCATACATTCAAACTCAACTTTGATGGTGCCTCCAAAGGGAATCCCGGACTTGCAGGCTTTGGAGGAATAATAAGGAATCATGAAGGTGAACCCCTGATATTGTATTATGGAAACATTGGATGGGACACCAATAACTCAGCTGAGTTAGAGGGACTATGGCAGGGACTCCTACTTGCGGGGGGTCACAACTTTCATCCTCTGGAGGTGGAAGGAGACTCTCAAATCCTCATAAACATGGCCAAAAATATCCTAAATGGATCTCACGCCAGGAAAATAGCCACCAGCTGGAGACTCGAAGCAAGACTGGAGGCCATAGAACTTGAGATCCACAGAAATAGAGCAATCACCTTCACTCACATAAAAAGGGAGGGTAACTGTAGAAATTTTGAATAATTTAACACATATTCAACAGAGATTATCCTGATCATGTATTATTGCAGAAAACATACACAATACATAAGCTCCTCTACGTTGATCATCAATATAGCAGCATCAATACCAATAAAACATCAAGAGCATTCACACATTAACACAGTAT
>APFE031261034.1:0-44509 GCA_000404065.3 Pinus taeda
TTGGTTGGTGAATAGATGCGACTGTTGGGCTTCTGAGCCTACATGAGTTGTAGGTCGGCTTGATAATAATTCCATAATCAAAATAAATTCATATCTCCATGAATACTTATCGGAATCGGATGATGTTTATATCAATCCTACACCTCTCAACGAGAGGAATCTAATAAAAATATTATCAGCCATGAATAAGATGACCCACATGAAGTTTTTCCCTAGTTGCCAATTTTAACATCCCCCCTCGAAGTGGATTATTATCTAGCCATTCATATATATTTTCTTATGTTTCTGTCTTATTTTTTAACTGGATACATAACATTTAGCATCAGATCTATTCATATTAATGTTTTATGTAATGACTACAAGGTTCCATTTAGTAAGGCGTATAAACTCCTATGGTAGTTTTAACTATTCATAATCGTAATTAATTATTCACCCAACTATTTTGGATTAGATTAAATAATAATATTCTTTTCACTTGGAGATGCTTGTAAAAGAAGTACATTAAGAATGGTTTTTAATGTTATCATGAAAGTGCAAGAAAGTGAAACATGAAAATATGTATAACACACATATTATTATTAGTGATAAATAGTAGGGATTGATTACTTGGGATTTCATAAACATATATTTTACCTAATCATGATGTTATTATTACCAATGATAGTAATTGCAGGAAATAATCATGTCTCATGCAAAGAATGGTTTGATAATTTCTAATATATCCCTTTTGCAAAAATCAAAAGATACCTGATATAGACAATGAGGTCATTATAATTCACTAATTACTCATGCATAGTGAAGGACCATCAAATGAAGTTTACAAGGGATAACTTACTGGAGGAAACAACCATGCCACGAAAGTACTGTGCTAAAGAAATGCGAGGTAAGGTGTTTTATAAACATGACATCATGTTGAATGTATTGGCCTCTAATTAATTATGTTTGAATTAAAGATTATGTTATTTTATAAAATTTTAACTATGGAAAAGGGACGGACTTCCTTGATACCATTGAGTAAGGATTGAACTCCCTCACGAAACATTTAATGAAATAAATTCTTGTTTGCTTTTCCCTTAGGGTTTTCCATAGTATATCGATATACATTTATGTATTTTCATATTCTATTATCTTGATGATGATGTTACTTTGTATGACATTAAGACTTACATCACTCAATGTGTAATTAACAAGCCTAATTAAAGAACCATGTTAATGATGCAAAGTTGTAGCAGAAATAATTATGATAACAGGTTGCATTAATGATTATTATTTTTAACACATAGTTATTCCATTTTTGTAACTATCTCACTTAATTTTGGTGATTAGTTAATGATCAGCTAAGTATGTGGTAAGTTATTCATGGGATTCTACATGTAGGTAAATATTCATATAAAAAATGTTAATCCTATGTAATTTTGCATGAGGTCTACTTAGGTATGTTACAAGTGGTATAGGAGCAAAGGTTGCAGCACTGGTACCTCACGTCATGTAAGAACATGAAGGAGTAGAGGTATGTTGCTATTATATATAAGCCCAGGATTGATACTCACAAAATTACATGGCAATGTATGTAGTAGACCTCATTTAATATGAGATGCATGATGGTGCTAATGACTACATTGATGAATGATAGTGTTAATGACTACTTTGAAGGATAATTTTACTCATGCCATTTTAGTCTTTATGTGGATAAAATATACTTTCAAATTTGTTTGGATTTAGTTATATTAAATTATGAACATTCCCTAGATCTCACAAGGTAAATAATGATAGTGTGGTTTAAGATTAACTTCCATTATTTTATTCATATTTCCATGATAATTTGTAATGGTGCATTAAAAGATAATTTCTTAGAGTTGCAATGCATTTCTTATAAGAAAAAAAATGAATGTGTGCATTGCTTTAATAAAACAATGTAGAAGGGCTTGTCCTTGAGTGGAGAATATCAAGCTTAAAAAGACATTAAAATAACACCCTCAAATGTTAAGAATAAACAATGAGTGACATAGTAGGCATTGCAAGTAACGACTAATGATCAATCGTGTCTTGTTGTGGAATTACTTTGAATTATAATTGGGTTTGTGATACTTGGTAGTATTGACTATTTAGTAAACTATTAAACTTATCTTTGAAGGTATATTGCAATATGAATCATTCAATTTTTTATAAAATATTATTGTTGAAACTTGCAAAAAATGTGATAGTGGTAGTTCATTTTCATGTTATTGGTCTAATGTTGACAATACATTGTTAAATTTGGGTTTTGATTGTATTGTTACCCGTATTTGTTATCAACACTCAAATACTAATGGTGAATTAGTAATTTTGTATGAGTAAAGATTTGTATAGGCTTTTATACATATTAAGATAGTATGAAAGAAAATTTGATGACTATGGAAGTGTATATTTATTTAATGATGCATACGCATGACTATAAATTCTTAAATATTACAAAGAACTTATATCACTATAACAATAGTGTCTTTAAAATTGAAAAATTTAATAGAAATTCATTGTTATGTCAATAATAAGAATAGTAAGGAAAAAACTCGAGATTGGAAAAAATGGGTAAGACGAGATCTGGCTCGGTGGGATTCGTTCATGAGGCTAGGGTTCAAGATCACCCGTTTAGCACCGACACAGGTCCAAAAATCTTGCAATCTTGCGAACAGATCTGGTACCAGCTGGAAGTTTCCTCCTCCACTGAAGTTTTCCTTTGGCTAGTTGCTGTTCCGGTGGACGATAAGGGATTTCTTTTTTGGATTCACAGCGAACTGAATCTGAGGCGGTTCTTCTCCTCATGGACGCGGTGCTGTCCCTGCGAGCACTTTTCGCTCGGGTCTGGCGTTTCTCCCCAAGTTTTCGGCTGGCTGTGGCGGCGTCAAGCCGTTTCAG
The DNA here is from genome assembly GCA_000404065.3 of Pinus taeda. Lineage (NCBI taxonomy): Eukaryota > Viridiplantae > Streptophyta > Pinopsida > Pinales > Pinaceae > Pinus > Pinus taeda. The sequence goes on from APFE031261034.1 coordinate 2,896, forward strand.
GATCGTTCTCCATCGACTCGGCCGATACCTTTTTTCGTGGGGGTCGTCTGGTCCAGTCTCCTGAGTTTTTTGTGGGCTTCTTTCCACAGATCTGGGTTTACATTTTTTTGCTGCAGCGTTATGGCAGAGGGTTTGAACAACAGACCACTAGCTTCTTTGACCACGTCGCACCCCTAGGGCCCGGGATCGAATCCGCTGCGGATTTGTTTCTCATCGAAATATTCCATAGAACCCCAACTCAGCTGACTTTTGACAGGTCTAGCCTGCAAACTTCCGAGATCGCACTGTTCAGACAAGGAAAATCTGACTGCGTTAATGGAAGTGGGGGGCGTATACCAGATCCGTGGCACCTTTTCGGTACGCTGTGGGATCGATCGGCAATCTCAGGGAAAATTTTAATTGAAAAATCCGTGGATCCAGAAAGGGGTAAGAGTAGGGATTTGGTCTTGTGGTGCTTTGAAGACCCCTTTCTCAATGAAGTGCAACAAGTTTTCATCAGAACAACAGAAGGTAGGGATTTATGTCTGCAGACCTGGGGAAGCATGAGGGTTCTGGAGCTTAAAAATATAATCTAGGACAAACTGGGTATCCCAGTTGCTGCCCAAATCTTAATCTTTTCTGGGGTTTGCATGCAGGAACATCTCTCACTCCAGCATTACAAGGTAGCTCAGGACTCAACAATTATCCTCAATCACCGTTTGCGAGGTGGGACAAAGGGATCTTCATCAAAACCTATAGGCTCATACCGTGATGCAGCCAAAGGGAAAGCTCCTCCAAAGGGGAAAGAACCTGCAGCGTTCAATACACCGCCAGGGCAGTATATCGTGGATCAAATACCAGAAAGCCCCTCCATCTCACTGGATTTTCCAGAGGTAAAATGCATTTTTTCAGATCTGGAAAATAAAGCTGTTATTTGTAGGTTTAATGGTTTTTGGCCAAAAACCGAGGCTCTATATCAATGGATTCACACAGTCTGGACAAAAAACTGCCAGATCCACCTCTGCTCGAAGGGCTTCTTCATAGTAACATTTCTTGAAGACGAAGAAAAGGAAAAAATTCTCAATGAAGGACCATGGTTCTGGGGCAGTGCGGGTTTATTTGTCACACCATGGTTTCCAGAGTTTGACACCAACACTATGGTGGTTTCAAGGATGCCAGTATGGGTAAGGCTGCATAATCTTCCATTACACTTTTGGCACTTCAAAACCTTGTCAGCTATAGGGAATGCCCTTGGAAGAATGCTAAAGATTGATACAGATAGACACTTAAAAGGATTTTTTTCTTTTTCTAGGATATGCGTCGAGGTAGATCTCAGCCAAGGACTACCTGAAAGCATCATCCTGAACTTTAACAATATCCAGTGGAAACAACCTTTGGACTATGAGAATACAGCATTTAGGTGCAGGGGATGTCAACAAACAGGTCATTTGCTCAAAGCATGTCCCAGCAAGAGCAAACCACAACAAAGGAAGCCCAGAGGATGGCAGAATTTAGATGAAGTCTTAAAGAGGCGAACAGAACGAAAGAATGCCCCCTCAGTAACCGAAGAGGAAGAGACAGAGGCAGAAGAGGATGATACCACCATAGAGGAAGTTGAAATAGAAAACCAGAAGGAAAATATAGCATTCAACAAGGATCCACAGCCACATACAAATCAAGTAGAGACTCAGCAAGACAAAGCAGAGACGACAAACGTGGATCAAAGCATGGGCGGTAACAAACGACAACACCACTCAGACACATCAGACTCAGACAAAGAATCAGGGTAGCTGAAAGAGACAACTCAGTTAGTCATTGCTTCGACCGAGCCCACTCTGGGTGATTGGCGTAAGGTCGAAAAGAAAAAAGGGCGAAAATCCTGATGCTTGAGTTTTTTGCTCTTGCTGGGGCTTTTTTTCCTATTTTCTTTCACTCTCCTTTCTTTTCTCTTTCTCTTTGCTCGCGTTAGTCTTCTAATGTTGCTTTTGGGTGCGTCAGCACTAGTGCCCATGTGGCAGTTTACTGTATGCTTCTTTGCATCTGCTATAGTGTAACTTTTCATTATTTCTTTAAAAAAAAGTTACTGATTTTTTTCTTTGGAAAAAAGAATAGTAAGGAAAAGAGTGCCTTTCCATATGAAAATGAAAAAATGGTAACTAATGTGATAAGGGAAACAAAGATTATGTGATAGTTTAACGCATGTTCTACAAACTTAATGATAAGACTATTATTTGTTAGATGTTGTTAATTACATTGTCTTCTCAAAAGTCATGCATGACAATGTAATTTTACAAGTTGATGACTCAGTGATGGTATTAGTATTAATGAGATGGTATACATCATGAATAGAACAAATATTGTAATTTTATCCTTTAGAAATTCATCCAATCTCTATGCACATTGTTAGTGAAACTACATATTAAACCTAATCAATTAAGTCCATTATGATGTGGAAACGTAGTGTCTTCATTGTCATCACTAAAAAAAATATGGATGGCATTTTGAATATGTTGGTATTACTGGTTTATTCAACCAAGAAAAGTTTGTGTGATTGAGTTCAATTTAGTAATGTTGCATAATTATTGTTAGTTAGACACATGCATAAAATGAAATTTCATTTTCATAGATTTTTTCTACACTCCTCGCAAAACTTTTTTTCTACACACCCAAACAAAGCTTATTATCCTGATAGATTAGCTTGGGTATGTACCTTGCTAGAAGTTAACATTCCAAGTAATATAACTCAATAGAAAGGCAGACCATCTAATCTTTCTAATGGAGAATTTCAACCATTTTGTACCGAAATAGAGTAATCCCATCCATGAAATGATAAAAAAAGAGGTAAACTACAAAATCAATGCATATTATTGTGGGAAATCAAAATCCTAGTTTTAGCATGCTTACTGACTCCATTTAATCGATTATTGTAAAAATTTAACCTTTTGAATCTACTAGGATTCTAGGAAATGAGGCCCATTTCATTAGTCAACAAAAATTGATAATTAAACTTTTGAACCATCAACATAAGCCTCCCACACACAAGAATGCATTGAATGTGACTTGAGAAAAATGCATTGAGCATTAACATGAAGCATTTGAGTTTGAAATGTTTTTAGGGAAACAAAATAATCATGTAATTAGTGGTTTTATCTTATCAGTGTGCATGATGAGGATGTGTTGTGCAAAAAAATGGGTGAATAGGGAAAGGACATCAACTTTCTTCTACAATGCCATGTATCTGTGCATATGTTTTTGAACATTACATATTAACAAATTAATTAGCCGTTTTGGATTATCAAAGTTTGGCACATGAAAAGTTTGGGTTACATAAATACTAAGTGTCTTTGTGATTTCACATTTGTCAATTGAATAGTAATATTAAACAAAGTCTATTTTTAATGTGTAAGAGGAAGAATTGTTATGTGGGAAATAGGTATCTGAAGCAAGGAACATAAGTTTTACTTGGCAGTGTTTCGTGCCACCACGTATATTCGTGCAAGATACATATTAACAAATTAATTAGATATTTTTTTACGTTAGTAGGGCATTTTTTGAATGCTTAACAACATTTACTTTGAAACATTGTGCAATGCTCGCCGATTTATCAGGCTTTGTATCTAGTATACCTACTAACATAATCAAGTGATATGTATAGGAGGGATATGTGTAGGATAACATTTATTTTTCCACATTCACATCTCTGAGCAGGCTCTCCCTCTGTCCACTTTTTCTAGATGTTGTAAAACATTAAGCTTCACGATATTTTACACATATTTTTTCGTTTCAAAATAACATTTCTATTAAATGTCACATAAACTCAGCAAAATTCATGCACTCTACAAATTTCCCCCCTCCATACACTTATTTTTTCACACTGCAAATTGTCAATTTTTATGTTGTTAAATAATGAATCCATACAGGTGAGGATCATTTTATAGATGACGAATGACCTGTTATACTGTTTTGTGAACCCATAATTTCGGACTACCAAGTGAGTCTATCATCAGGGGATGCATCAATAGATATTCACCAGCTTTTAATGATTTATCCAAGAGCTCTATTTAGGGTAGAGTTTCGCTCTGGAACGAAACTCTACCCTAAATAGAGCTCTTGGATAAATCATTAAAATCTGGTGAATATCTATTGACACATCCCCTGATGATGGACTCACTTGGTAGTCCGAAACATTGGGTTCGCAAAACTGTATAATAGGTCATTCCTCATCTATAAAAAAAAATTATGTTATTTGATACACATATTTTTTCATTATGCAAAAAACATTTTTATTTGTAAAAAAATCTAGCAATTACTTTATCTTTGCAAACTACTTCTATAATTATTCTCACATTTTTTAATAGTGAAATTGTTACGCCTAATATTGCAATTTTTGGAACGTGAATGTGCGGGAATGTCGAAGAAGTATAATAAAGCCTTCCTCTAAATTCTACATATATTATTTAGATGTTTCGGTTTTTCCCAAAATAATACAATATATCAAATTATTTATTTCTTTAACTAAAAAAAATGGATTTAAGGTATCCAAATAAACATGATTTTAAAATTATTTATCCATTCATTCATTCAGTTTAGCATTCCTTTAAATTCGCCAAGAAGAAGTGATTTCTTGGTGAACACCTAAATAGAATTCTATATTTGATCATGGTGTTATGTGATATGCTAAATAAAAATATTTTTAATGCATCCAAGCAATCGTTGAAGATCAATAAAGTGTGAAGCATAAAATATTAAAGACTAAAAATCAATTCCAACACATGAGGGTTGGATACCTCGTCTTAAAGAAGAAAAACAATTGTATCATCAAATTTTAAATAAAAATAAATTCAAATAAAGAAAAAATAATATGTGGATAACATAGTAGGAAAAGAGAAACCCCAAAGAGTTGACAATGTTAGAAGTGTTTGTAAATGAAACTAATCATCACTTTATGGAAAAAATTATTACATTATCGAGAATAGATTGACAAAATATTACAAGCCTCACTCTTACCAAAATTTTTGGCGAATACCTAATCAGCAAAAAAAACATTACAGATTGCAAAAATTTATTTCCTTGCCATAAAAGGAAAATTAACATAGATCGAGATAATTTTTAGGAGCACTACACGCTCAAAATATGTTAGGACCCTATACTACTAGTGTAACCCCTTATTGTTATTATTACAACCCCCTTATTATATTGTTGTGCCCATGTAATCCCCATATTGTTATTATTGTGCCCCATAGAAGCCCACTATTGTTATTATTGTGCCCTTATATTATTATTGTTATGTCCACTCTGATTATATTACGACTCCTTAGACTCCTATATATATAAAGGAGGTATTGTCATTTGTATCATCCAAGAATTGTTCATTTGTGTAACGTAAAGGAAGTTCCCCCTCGAAGAGGCTTATTTCTAAGGCATTCATCCATCTTTTCTATCTTTTTGTGAGCTGGTTTCATAACATTTGGTATCAGAGCTTTGGATTCTAGGGTTTCACTGCTCCAAACAGGTCATCGTGGAATTTTCTCTATAACTTTTTTTTGTGACGTTTTAGAAGCGAAAACAAAAACCCATTTGAGATGAAATCGTGCTGAACCTTGGGTCCAAATTTCAAATCTTTTCTCGCTATATTTTAGGAGATATGATCCGAGGAAGTTAGGGTTTTGGCAAGATCCAAAATTTCATCTAAAATAGGTCATCCTGGAATTTTCGCTACATTGTTTTCACTATGATGTTTTAGAAGCTAAAACAAAAACCCATTTGAGAATAAATCGGTCTGAACCTTGGGTCCAAAATTTCAGATCTTGGCTCACTATATTTTCATATATATGATCTGAAGAATTTTGTGTTTTTGGAGACTCCCAAATTACATCTTAAACATGTGACCTTGGGAAAACCGTCATAACTTTCTCTCTGAGCATTAGATTTAAATTTTGTAAGAAGTTATAGAAAGGACGGACTTTTCTTTGTTTGGGTATAATTTTCAAAACCTGAGGTTGAAACAATGACACGTGGCACGTCGTACAAGTTTGCTCTACTGAACTAGTCTATAATTAGGTCATCACAGGATATTGGGAATAAAGCTTTCTTCAGGAATCCAATTGCAATCAAACTTGGGAAGTTAAAAAGAGGACTCAGACTGCTATTATGGGCCAAACTTTCATAACTTAAAGATACAAAATTATAGAGTTACAGTTGTTCCAAGATTGAGCTCCTAAAATCAAGAAAAAGCGAGATAAGGAAGTTTGATGGCAAGGATCTGGTAAATTGGATACTATAGATGGAGAAATATTTTGATCTACATGGTGTACCACTGTTACAAAAGGTAAGTATTGCATCTAATTATTTAGAACCGAATCAATTTTTATGGTATAAAGGGATTTGTTCTCGTAAACCACTTATCACGTGGTGAATTTTCACAGAGGAAATGATAGCGCATTATCAGGATACCAAGAGCAACACCTTCTTTAGCCAATTGATAAATTAGAAACAAAATTGTTCAATGGTAGAGCACATTGAGGAATTTCCAAAATTGAATATAAGGGTAAATGATATTCTAGAGAATCATAAAGATAAATAGTTTTATTTATGCCATGGAAGCTGATATCAATGGTATGAAAGAATATTGGAAGAAAGGCATGGAAGATTTTAAGAAATACATGGAAGGTTTGAAGGAAGGTGGAACAAAGCCACTACAAGAAAGGCCTCCTAATGACGAAAAGGTTCAAGAAGTGAAAGATCACATTGAGAAAGAAGAAATGAATTTGACCATACCTTGTAATGCATTGGAAGGAATTACCACACCTCAAACTATCAATATAGAAGAACATATCAAGAACAAAAATGTTCAAGAAGTGAAAGATCACATCGAACATCAAGAAATGAATCTGACTATATATTGTAATGCATTGGAAGAAATTACCACTCCTCAAACTCTCAAGATAGAAGGACATATCAAGAAGAAGAAGGTTCAAACAGTGAAATATCAGGAAGAAAAGTATCAAGAAACATCAAAAGAAAAGGATACTCACTGGGAACCAACCCCAAAGAAAGAAGAAATGAATCCGAACATATCTTGTAATACATTGGTCAGAATTACCACTCCTCAAACTATAAAGATAGAAGGACATATCAAGAATAAAAAGGTAATAGTGTTGATTGATTCGAGTAGTACCCATAATTTTATTAGTTGTAAGATAGCCAAGGAATTGAATTGCTTCCTATATCTAGCACGAAAGTGTCAAGTGACGGTTGTAAGTGGACGAACAATAAATTTCTCTAGAAAGTTCCATAATATCAAGCTATCCATGGGAGAATATGTATTGAATAGCTCAATGCTTTCCTTTCCAATGGGTGGTGCTGATGTTGTAATAGGAGTCCAATGGATATAATCCTTGGGTACAATAACCTTTAATTTTCAATAACCGTTTATGAAATTTTCTTCGGAATGAAAGGAAGATGAATTAAGGGGTATCACAGGGAAACTAGGAAAGATAATCAGCTCTGATGGAATGACAAATCTTCGAAGGAAATAACAACGAGGTGTAATTGCATCATTATGTTCGCTAATGGTTCCCACATAGAAATCATGTATTTCTCCAGACCTCCAAAATGTTTTGGACAATCATTCCAAGATATTTGAAACTCCCAAAGGTCTCCCATGTATTCGTGATCATGACCATGCTATTCATTTTATTCAGGAAGTGTTCCTCCAAACATCAAGCGTTATAGATATCCATATGCCCAAAGGAGTGAAATTGAACATATGGTTGTAGAAATGGTAGAGGTTGGCATAATTATTCAACCAAATTTGATAAACAAAGCAAGGGATGAATGGAAGAATGGCGAAGCAGGGTGGGAACTCATTCAAAAGTTGTCGAAGATCCCAGTTCCAACAATATTACCAAAACTTGACAAGGAAGGAAAAATCATATTAGAATCTGAAGAATTCACTGAACCAAGAAGTCGACAGCTACGAAATCGATCAATATCAGAGCATCTCATCAAGTGGAAGAACTTACCCACTGAATATTCCACATTGAATGTTGAGAATTTTATAAAAAAGCATCAGGAACTACTCGAGCATTGAGGACAACAATTTTTGAAGGTGAGGGGCATGTTAGGTCCCTATACTACTAGTGTAACCCCTTATTATTAGTATTACAACTCCATTACTATATTGTTGTGCCCATGTAATCCCCATATTATTATTATTGTGCCCCATAGAAGCCCACTATTTTTATTATTGTGCCCTTATATTATTATTGCTATTTCAGCTCTGATTATATTATGACCCCTTAGACTCCTATATATAGAAAGGAGGTCTTGCCATTTGTATCATCCAATAATTGTTCATTTGTGTATTGTAAAGGAGGTTTCCCCCTCGAAGAGACTTATTTCTAAGGCATTCATCTATCTTTTCTATCTTTTTGTGAGTTGGTTTCATAAAAAAATATATTAACTATGTGGGGTAGTTATTGAACAATATTGTTCGGTCTTGAACGTGTTGATGGGAGAAGTTGAAACTCATAGTGTACATGTTTCTCCATTTGCTCCAATCTCCCTTCAAAACAATCTAGCTTTTCATGTAGATGCCCCTTACCCCTTTGAAGATTTGTTAATCTATCATGCATCTGCCACTGGTTTCATTGGATATCATTAATGAGTGAGATGACCATATTCTAGTCATCATGTCTACCTCTTACCAGTTGTTCCAAAATCATCTTGAGATATGCAAGCTCATTGCCAAAATTTTGTTGATAAGATGCAGGGTCATTAAAATTAAGTTTATTGACAAGGTTGGGACCTATGGTGTCCCTTGACCAATTCTCTCCAAGTGATGTTGCCTTGACTATCCTCATTCACCAAATCCACACCTTACTCTGCCTCATTCACATGGCATCTTGTACTTCACCAAAAAACAAAAAAGACTCAAATATAATAATGTTATGGATGGGAAAAACTAGCAAAACATTATATGTTAAACATAATAACAACTCATTTGAGAACAACAACAACCCACCTAGACTTGCACTGCAATGAACTAGGACATAGTTTGAAAAGAAACTATCTAAATAAATAGTCACAGACTGCAAAAGAAAAGTTACCGAACCATTATGAAGCCACCCAAAACAAATATACACAAAATACAAATATAAACAAAAATATGTAAAACATTATACTAGTCAATAATAAAATAAAATATTAGAATGACCCCCGCAAAGAAAAGAGAGAAAAAAAGATGTGAAATACACCAAAAATGAGATAAAAGGAAATTGGAACTTAGAAGCATTCCAACTGACCCCATATTATCGGACTTTATGAATAAATAAAGTTTAATGCCTATGGGTAACATGTATATATATGGATCTCTTTAATTCATTAGCATTACCCTACATCATTCTAGATCGCCACTGATTTAGTTGTTTCCTTTCTCATGGTGTAAAAAGGTATTTTCCCCATCTTTTACAAACCATAAATTAATTCCCTAATTTTAAAATATTTCCTAATTTAATTTACATATTTTCTCTATTTTCCTTTCTGGTTAATGTAAACATTTATTTTGTGAATTGATTCATAATCAAGAGATTATTTCAATTCTTAATAACGTTTACTCTAATGTATTGTATAATGATTACTATTTTTTTTAACAAATTCGTTGATACTATAAAATAGTCTTTTCGACATGTATTCAGTGAATGAATGCATAAACATGGCTCTACAACTATTATATCTTTTAGCATACTGGAAGGATGTGATGAAGAATGATATGTATGGTAAAACATTCGATCCCTCTTTTAAACACCTTTGTATACATTACCCCTTCACATATATCAACTTTTCAGAGCGTGGATTAGTGGATATTAAAAACTTAATTAAGGTTTAATACTATTATTAAAAGATATTTTCAGATATTGATGTCTAATAATGAAATGGTTATGCCTAACATTGCAATTTGTGGACTGCAAAGATGCAAGATTAATTAATGGAGGAAATGTGGGATTTGTATTTTTGTTGTTATGTGAGAATGATTTGTTTCAGTAATCATTTCGACCATTTATTGTTATTCTCTCTTCCGTACCTCCCCACTACGCATAATGAATGACATCTCCGCAACCTAGCACTCTACATGTGTGGCCAACTAAGAATCCATCTTATAATTATAACAAAATATTAAGATTTTCATATCATCTCTTGCCACTGTTATCATTGATAAATTGTGCAAAAAGTTGACATGTGGATTCATACATTATGTCGAGCCCAAAAATTGATATTGAGAAAATAATAAGAAATATTATATATATTTCTTTCTTTCTCACCTCTGTGCTCGTGCATATTCACTCTCCCAACAATGAAAAATTTATGTCCATAATGAAATATTCCTCCATGCAATCAAAGTTTCTTTCATATGTTTCCACTCTAATCAATGAAAGATTTTGAATATTTCTCTATTCCTTGCATATTTTTTTCTCCTTTCACTTTGTCTCTTGCAATATTTTCTTCTGCAATTATGGTAAGATTCTTTTAATAATGAAATAGTGATGTGTCACATTATGGAGTGCCTCAGAGATCATTTACATGTTTTGTGTTTTTTGTAAAGTTTAATAATTCAATTTATTAAAATGTTTATTTCTTTAATTAAAATTTTAATTTAAATACCATGATAAAGATGTTTTTAAAACTATTTATGCATTCATTCATCCATTTCAACTTTCCTTTCAATTCAACAAAATCCATTAACAGAATCGAACCTATTTTATCAGTTTTTTATGTTGAAGATATAATATGCATGATGAATTTGAATGCTCCACGAGTTGTATTTCTTTCAATAATTATGGAAACAATTGTAATGAAAAACACACAATTAATTCATAGTTACTGTCAGACTAGGAGGTAACTACTCAAATTTAATTGTATTATTTATTCAGGTTGTTCATTATTATATACAAGAGGAAGTGATTGTTCAGTTCATCTCTTGATGACTCTTCATTTTCTCTATTATTTATTTACACTAATTACAACTGTTCACCCAATCCATATGATTAGGTGTCAACATTCCCCTCTTAATCTGAAGGGATGTTGGTAAGTCCAAGCATCGTTCTGAATCTTTCAAGCTTTTCTCCTCCAAGCACTTTGGTGAAGATGTCTGCAATCTGCTCATTAGTGGAACAATGGCGAAGATGGATTTTTTTGGCCTCAACATGATGTCGAATGAGATGATATTTTGTATTGATGTGCTTCGTTCAGTCATGGAAATTTGGGTTCTTGGCCACTTTTATTGCCGAGGTATTGTCAATCATGAGTGGAGTTGATTGTACTTGTTTTACCTACAAATATTCCACAATTTTCCTCAGCCACACAATTCATTTTGTTGCCTCAGCTGCTACCACCTATTCTGCCTATGTTGTGGAATCTGTTGGAACTGATTGTTTGTGTGATCTCCAGGAGACAACTCTTGATCCAAGACTCATAGAATAACCTGAAATAGATACCCCAGTTTCTTTGTCTCCATCGAAGTATGAATCAGAGTATCCAATCAAGATGAATTCGCCCACCTGTGTATACATGATTCCAAAGTCTTGAGTTCCCTTCAAGTACTTTAGAACTGTTTTTGCAGCAGACCAATGTCCCTCACAAGGATTTTGCATAAACCTGGAGAGGATAACTATAGCAAATGAAATGTCTGGTCTAGTAATAGTTAGGTAGTTGAGACCTCCTACAAGTTGTCTATACTTTGTTGCATCCTCAAATTATTTTCTTTTAATGGATGCGAGCTTTAAGTTTTGTTCCATTGGAGTAGTCAGAGCATTACATTCAGTCATGCCCAACCTATTCAACAGATCTCCATTGTACTTCTTTTGAGAAAGGAATATGGACTTCAAATGTTGAGTTACTTCAATACCAACGTAGTAATGAACATAGCCCAAATCAGTCATTTCAAAACCTTTCCTTAATTCCTTCTTTATGGATTCAATGTAGCTCTCATTGTTCCCTGTCATAAAAAGATCATCTATAGATACTACAAGATACAAAACTGTTTTTCCAACCTTCTTGACAAATAAAGTTGCATCATAAAGATCATAATGTTTGAAATTGAGTTTCAGAAGATGCTCAATTAGTTTTTCATACCAGGCTCACAGTGATTGTTTGAGGCCATACAAGGATTTCACAAGTTTGCATACTTTATATTCATGTCCTTTTACATCAAATCCTTTAGGTTGGGACATAAAAACATTCTCTTTTAGATATTCATTCAAGAAATTAGTTTTTACATCCATTTGATGGACTTTCCAACTGTTCTGAGCTGCTAGGGCAAAGAGTGTCTAGATGGTAGCCCATTTTGCTATGGGGGGAAAGTCTCCTCATAATCGACCCCTTCCTTCCATGCAAAACCTTTTGCCGCAAGCGTAGCTTTGTACTTGTCAAGTGAACCATCAAATTTATACTTGTTCTTGTAGACCCTGTAGCAGTGATGAGAGAGGAGTGACAAAGTAGAGAGGGAAGCCAAAAATGGCACTGGCTCTAATAACATGTCAAACAAGGAGGTAACTCCTCAAATGTAATCGTATTATTCATTCAGGTTGTTCATTATTATATACAAGAGGGAGTGACTATTCAGTTCATCTCCCAATGACTATTCATTTTCTTTATTATTTACTTACACTAATTACAGTTGTTCAACCAATCCTATGATTAGGTGTCAACAATTACTATATTTTTATAATCATTAAAAATTTCAATATTGACACAAGTACCTATAACAAAATTAGTAATAATTAACTAGATTACATGCAATCAGAAAAAGTTCCATAGTTCATGCAATTTGGACAAGAAAAAGTTGATGCTTTATTATATTCAATGTGATTTTGTCTAAGTAACTATTGTAGCAAATAAAGATCCACCCACATGTCTTCTAGGGTAGTATTGTTGAAGCAGTGATCATGGTTACATTGCTAGAGAAAGCTTTCTTCATATTTACATAAGCTAACTAAACACAATTCTCACACTGATTGACTTACACATACCTACGTATTTTTCACAACAAATCCTATATTTGTTAAGTAGTTTTCACCCAATTCTCTAATTTATTACCTTTAATGGCTATTATACTTGGGCATTGAACAAACTACAATTAAAAACAATTATCTCCTTTTGTATTGCATTACAAACTTCTCTCAAATTCTTCATTGTGCTCATTCACAACAAGACGATAACAGAGTAGATAAGACAAACAATACTACAAATGATATTTCCACAAAGAGTACATCTATAAGCTATTAGTTTCTCATAAATGCCAATTGGACTTGTTGCTTCATTCCTTCCTATGTACTAAACTTTGGCCCTTGATATCATAAATATTATGGATTTACTGAGTGATGTATATTGTGCTATGTTAGTTTCTACAACACTGAATGAAAAATACTTAAACTTCATCCTCCATTTCATTTCTAGATTTTGAATAAGGGTCCATATTTAATATGTCTATGTTCCCTTGCTCATTATGACCTGGAAAATACTTAGACGAGAGGAACCCATTACAATTTCTTCTCACTGTAAACAACATAAAAACATGACAAATTTGTAGCATGGATAAACAAGAACCACTAACAAAACTCAATAGGCTTCAATTCACATACGATTTAAATATATAATGATTTCTCCATTACTCTACTACAAACATTTATGATTTCAATAGTAACCACCATTAAGATCTGAGAATAAATCTATTAATCACCAGATTAAGCCTTAATTAAGCTTTTTCTATCCGCCAATCCGTGTTTTGGTTAGTTGATATGTATGGAGGGGTAACGTATGTGGTGTAAAAAAAAGGGAACAAAAGTTCTGTCACACATATATTTTTTTCACACATCCTTCCAGTCTATTAGAACATATATTAGTTGTAAAGCCATGTTTGTGTGTAGATTCATTGAATGATTACCAAAAATGTTATTTTATAATATTGATGGATATTATCTTATTCTTTTTTTAACAAGGAGTAATCATTACACAATGTGTTACAGTAAATGTTCTTAAGCATTGGAATGATGTCGTGATTGCATGTTGATTCACCGAATAAATTCTTATGTTAGCTTGGAAGAGACCTTTAGATCATTGAAAATTAAGACTTAGTTGTTATTTTGATATATTATTTATCACTTGAAGGATGTTGTGATTACATTTCAATTATTCTTATATACCTAGTAATCCAAGCTGTGCGAGATGAATTGAATATATATAACATTGCACCAAAAATTTTCCAGCAAATGAGGCAATTTGCGCAAGAAGTCTGTGAAGCATATCTTTTAAATCTACTATGACAGATACTGGTTGGGAACCCTATGCATTTTCTTGAGTTGTTTACATGTATTAAATTATATTAAGAACCTGAAGGATGTGCTGGTTACACATCGATTTTTTGAATGAATCCTGAAAAGGCTATTTATAATATAGATAAATACAATATTCTTGATACATTTACAATGAAGAATCATTACGTGATGTGTTAGAGTAAATTCTATTAATAATTTAAATGATATAATTTCTTTGTGTGAAGTGTGAAGTTGTGGAGGAAGCTTCCATTGTATGGAAGAAATATGCAAATCAAAAGAAGTGTGCGAAAGAGATATAGACACTTTTTCAATTTTCTATGATGGATACTAGTTGCAGAGATGTGTGCATGTTTTGGACTTGTTGACAAACAATAAATAATATTAAGCACTCAAACAAAGTGTTGATTACATGTCGATTCACCGAATAAATACTGAAAATACTATTTTATAATATCGATAGATATGATTTTATTGATATGCTTACAACCAATAACCATTACACAATGCATGAAAGTAAATGTTATTAAGTGTTCGAGCAACAACATGAATGCGCATCATACTAAATGATTTCAACAGTTTTAGATAATTTATTATCGTTACAAATATTACTCGATATGATATGTTATAAACACTAATGTTTACAAACAATCATTTATTCTATTGGCATATGGTGTGACATGTACAAATGATATGGACAACATGCTTGCATTTTTCCCCTATAATAGTGACATGTGTTAATTGGATAAGCATCCACACTAATTCTTTAGTTAAGTGAAAGAAATATAGGCCTCACACAAAGGGACGACCTTAATAACTTACTTTGTGGAATGTAGAGATGGATATAAGGCTTTCATTATGCACATTATAGAAATTGAGCGGAGTGAGGAAGTGCGAATGAAGATATTGAAAGATGTATTTCATTATATAGAGTATATAAGTATGTAAGAAATCTATTCCAAGATGGATTTCATTGTGTGGGATATGGATGGGTGGACGTAAAAATAATGGTAGATTGTGGAAATGCAAAAATTCTCAAATAATGATAAAATTTGGGCCCTACAGAAAGAGGCATAGCCTTAATCAATTTATTGGCAATATTGGAAGAGACTATGTTGTGTTGTAGTTTATTTTATATATACATACATTCCAAAATATCAGGAATCTTATGTCATACATCCATTACATTACAAAATGGAAATTTACTTTATTCATGGTTTAATTTATATAATTACAAAATAGTATATGTATTATCACAAACTTGTTAAAAAGAGAGAAAAACATTCTACATAAATATATAATCAAAGAAAACAAAATGTATTCATATATCCTTTCCACTATGAAAGTTCACTTACTCATTTTTAAAGTCATATAATTATAAGCAATATTTATTCTATGAAGAACTAGACAATAGTACTTATTTTTTAGAGATACTCCATAATCAACTTATTTCATTGAATGATGCATAAATATCATACTCATCCCTCTTCAAATTCTCATCGATATCTACAAAACCCATCACAAAACCATGAAACTGTCATTGATAAAACCATAGAGGCAAAATCAAGATACTACTACAATATCTATTACCATTAGATGACAAACATTAGACTTTACAATGTTTGAGTTTAAGTATTCAAATTGGACTACTAGCACTTTACAAGATTTGATTTGAAGCAGTCAATCTAAAATCCCCTAACTTACAAAGATATATAAAATTTATTATCATAATTATATTTTATGTTTTAAGAAGTGAAAATTGTATATCATTTACATGTATGTACTCTTTCTTGATAAATTAATATGTTTCTATTATAATATATAGTATTCTAGTTTTATCCATCATTTCCTCTACAACTCTCATGTGATCAATATTAACAAGAGCTTCAAGTAGAAAATGTCACTAGGGTTTGCATTAAAATAAAAATTAAGTATTAGCTTTATGTTTTTGGAATAGGAAGTTGGAAAGGGATGTTTTCATAATTATTTCTAAGGTCAAATTAATTTTTCTTGTGAAATATGAATATAAGTTTAATAAAGGTAAGTATATGTGCAATTTTTTTCTATCGTATTAAACAAAAAAACAGTTTCGAAAAATTTAACATAGTTGTGGGAAGTTGCAAATCATGTGTAGTTTCCTCTAGCATTTTGAAAATTCATAGAAACAATACTCAAATCATTGACGATGCAAGGAAACTAGTAGCCTTCTTTTCCATTTTAAAAGTAACTATCATAAGTTCCAACAAATCGTTAAAGAGTCCAAAAGTAGTATAGCTAAAAGTAAAACTAATAAACATTAATCGTTAATAAATATGTCAAGTTTCAAAGGAATCCATTGTAAGAAAGGTAAGGATCAAGTTTAATATATATTAAAAATAAAAATAATGGCCAAAATATTAAAATTCAAATACAATATATTTTTGAAATCACAACAAAATTACTAAATTTAAATCCTAACACTCTTTTAAAAATTTTAGAAAATAATTAAATTTCCATATACTTAAGAAAATATTTTTGAGAAATATATTACATAAAAAATATAATATCATTTCAACCAATACACTAATTCATTGTGTTGAAACCAATATTTTGTTAGAAAATTTCAACATAATAGTAAACGCACAACACCCATCATTTTTTATGGTAATAATTGTGGGTGAAATACATGTATACTTGAAATGAAAAAGGTAAAACATAGAATATCTTAGGAGCATAGAACTAATACTAGCCTTGTGAGAATCATTGTTCTCATTGTCCAAAATCCTTTCAATAATGATTTTGTATGAGTCTTCTTGAATAAATTTCCAACCCTTCTCATCACTATATACCTACTCACTACATCCAAGCATAAATTAAGTAGTCCTGTCAAGAAAAATCACAACTCAAACACCCAAATTCCAAGAAATTACTTCAAGAAGATGTTGAATGGAACTCAATATGAGCTCCATGTGAAAGTCCATATGAAGAGGAATCTTTAGTTCCTCCTCGAAATGTCTATTATTATTCGATCCTTTCACCTATATTCTCATGTCCATAATAAGTATATTAAAATTTAAACCACTCCCAAAAATTCATTCCTTCATATTCATTTTCATATGCATAGAGTCACCTACTTATGAAGCCTAATACGTAAAGTCATGGTTTTGGAGTCAATTTCTCCTTTGCATTAAGAATATTGTCACTTGAATTTCTCCTCTGCCTTAAAAATACTCTCCACTCCCACTCACCTTGTGTATATCTAAAAACATTCACACATGTACACTAGGTGTATGCTGAAATTGATGGAAATAGAGACTTTAAGGCATAGCATAGGCCATGCTTCTAGATTGTTTCACTTTGATTTCTTGCATTCTCTACCATCATCCCAAGAAAAAAGTGTGGATGATCATTTGAAAATATGAGGCCATTAAATCAACTTTTACTTACTAAGGAGCCTTGTAAATTCCCTATATGGCCTCATGATAGTTTAGGAGTTAGCATGGATTGAACCGCAATGAAGAATGTGAGCTATAAATATAATTTTAATTGGTAAGAGTTTCATTAAACATGACAACATTCGAAGTAGTTTCATTTTACAACAATAATATAGAACATCAAAAGAGTATTGAATTGTTGTACCCTTCTGCATAAAAATAACAAGAAGAAAACATGTGAATATAGAGATTTTATGCCTAACCACAATTTATGTGTAATATAAATCATATAGATGGGTCCTTAGCAGACAATAGTTCTGAAAAACAAGGAAACTATTTTGATCACAAGAGCATAAGGCATCCTTCATCCATATGCACAACGGATTATGGTTATTCTATGAGGAATGAAAACATGAAGTAAATATTTCAATCATGGGAGAATGAGGCATCATTCATTCAAAGGAAAAGGGGATCATGGTACTATTAAAGGAATGATCAAGAGAATCCTCATCTTCTAGAGAAACGACTTCTTCCTCTTCTTTAGTCCCCACCTCCCCACTAGCTACTGCTTCTACAATATAAGCTTTAACTTCTTCAAAATTTTCCTCTAATAAAGAGACTTCAGCAACTAATTTCCAAGCATACTCCTCAAAATCCTTGTCAAAGTCCCAATTTCTCTTCCAAACAACATGTCCAATAATTTCCCACACTCCAGGATTCACTTGAGTCTCTAATATCTCTTGATCCACTTCTACTAAATCTTGATTTTCTTGATAGTACTAGTTACAAAAAGAACTTATGGTTTTCATAGCTATACCAAGAAATTTTAAAAGTTACAAAATGAAATAGGAATATCTAGACACCATGATCAATCTACAATGTTACATGAAAAAGAAAAAGTTATATGCTACAACATTGTACCCAAGGATACAAAAAAAATATTTTTTCCTGAATCTACAATGAGCACATTGTATAGCATGATGTTTTCTTGAAGACATATCCAAGAGTTGCCAATGCCATTTTAAAGTTCCTCCAAAGTATTACCCCCATAAAAAATAAAGCTTCTCACAAGATAGTACTAGAGGTTAGAGATTTTGACCCTTCCTGTCTCAATTCCTCGAAGCTTTTTCAATACGAAAAGGAAATGCCAAGTAATAATCATAACATAATTGTTCGATTTATCATGCCAAATTATAAAATTTTCAAAGATCATAATTGTAATATTTTCTATATATCCCAAAATACAGTATTGATGCCAATGAACCGAACATTGAAAAAGAAGGTGTCTTCTTAACCTCTTGTTACTCTTCAAAAGTTATATAGGAATGCTTTCGCCAACCAAAGAAACATTTTTTCTAAATAAACTATTTGACTTAGGTGAAAGTGTAGATGGTTTATAGTTTTAGCTCTGAGGCTATTCTGACCAAGAGAAAAATATGGGTTTCCAACCTCAGCAGCCAAATGTAGAGCTAATAGTAAACTATTGTGGCCAATGCATTAGGGAAAGCAATTGAATACTCTTGGCAAGAGAATCCCATGCCCATATTCAATTCGACTCACTCACAATATCAAAAACTCTCAATGAATGTGGGGTATAATGTTATGTCCTATCCCCATCTCCTCAGCCCTAGAAATCAACGCAATGATATTTATGATTTAAATCCTATGTCTTATCTATGTTTCGTCACCATCTCAATTTCCCTAGAAAATTTCAACAAAAATGTTCTTTAAATAATGTGTCCATCAATGAAATAAATGTATACCATTCTATAAAATGGATGCAAGAGCATCTAACCTACAAGTCGAATACCTATGATTAGATTTAGGGATCGTTCATTTATTAAGGGTGTTGATTGCCTAATTGTCATTTTTTTGTATTTTCTATGTTTATAGGAATTCTATAGAATAAATTATATTAATGTAATTAGTATGATATCTTCTTCTAAAAATAAATCTTAGGAGATTGAGTGACTTAGAGAAATTTTGGCATAAGATAGATTTCTTGAGATCATTTTATGTATCTAGAGGATTCTTAAGAGTTTATTAATTGAATGAATCATGGATCTTAACCAATTCTAGTTCAGGATCCATTTGTATGTTTTTTAAGCATAGAGGAATTAGAGGGATCACAAAGAGAGGCATCACAAGAAGGAGAGAGAGAGTTGAGAGGATTAGACGTTAGGTGTGGCCACGAGACTAATAAGGGAAAATACAGTGTAAATTTGGCCAAAGGAGGAACTTTTGTAAATTATGTGTATATATATTCATTAATAGAAGAATGAATTCTCTTTGAGAATCGAATGTGTGAAATTGAATCTCTATACATTACTGTGCATGTTTTCTTGTAGTCGATGTTAGTCATATGTCATGTAGATTGAATGGAATTAAACTCTGGAGGAATTCAAGCACAGAAGAAACATGAAATGATATACAAAGATCACAGATGCTATGAAGAATATAATTATTTCTTGAACAAAGAAAGAGTTCACACAGGAAAAGAAAAAAGGAACTGTGGAGGCTATAGAGGTTTGAAAGGAAGCCATGGAGAGGAGTGTGTAGAATTCTAGAGCGATTCTTGGGTAGGATCAATGTAGTAGTGGCCAAGTTCATAAAGAAGAAAGGAGAAAAATACTTAGTATTTTTAATACTGATGGGAGTATGCCAATTGACGATCACCAAGAAATAGAACTCATTTTTTTGTCGAAACAAGTGCATCAAAACATGACATCGAAGTGATGTATCGAGGGAGATATTCCCTAGAACAACGAACGAGAAGAATTCAGAGGAGCATCAAGATAATTGGAGGACAGGTGGACATGGAACTAGGCTTACATATAAAGTGTTGGGATGATTTCAAACCATTCTATTAGATATGATGATGAACAAGAACCCACCATGAGTGTTCACTCCCCTAGGAAGCACAAACCTTTATGAATTAATGAAAAAAATGTGATAATGTGGACGATAGCAAATGTGTCAATCTTCAACGTGATGCAACGTTTATTTATTAGACATGTAACTATTAGGTTGGACTTAATAATTCCTACTCCTCCTATAAGGTCAACAAAGTGAAAGAGGTCAAAGGTCAGAGATGCCATTTAGAAGAGGTAGGGATTGGTTGATGATGAAAAATATTCTTATTTCCTAGGTTCTATCCTATGGGGAGTTTAAAAAATTATGCATTAAGGCAAGAAATGGAGTGACTCATATTTGGGATGATGAAAAAGCACTGGGGTGATGAAAAATCTAGATATGTGGACCGAATGGATTAAAGTGGGACCTTCAGCCATTGATTCCTCCTAGGGGAAAGGGAACTTGTGTGCATTATTTAGAAAGGGCCAAGGACAAAAAAATTTTGAGGTTAGAGTCTATTTGCTAGAGGATTGGAGTTTTTGTACTATTGGATTGGATGGGATGATGTAAGGCCAAGAAACATGTCTCAAAAATATTAAGATCTATGCACTAGAGTTTAAAAGGCAAGACTAAGTCATGAGACTTAGTCACATTGGGTCAAGTGGGAGGAAAGCTTAAACACCAGGAACTAATAAAGAGGGTCCTACCTATATGTGATACATGAGAGTCTTTGGCTCCAGTGGCTATTACTATAAGGAGTGCATGAATCCCCCGGTTTTATAAAAAAGGTTTGGACTATACTCTTATGTCTCCTCCCACTTGGTTTCAAATGAATATTAAGGGTAATTATTTACCTTTAGTTGGGTTGAAGGAAGCGCTTTTTTGGTTTGAATTGGGCCTTATGGGATTTTTAAGTTGGCATATTGTCACAACCAATATTAGAATGGCTTCATACAGTGTCAAAGCTAGAATGCTATGCGAAAAATAAAATAGACAGGTTGAATTGCTTGGAGAAGCAATGAAGAAAGAAAAGAAGACAAAAATATAGGGGATAAAAGCTCTTTTGAGAGATAGGGTTAAAGAATCATATTTGGATGATTCGAATGAGAAAAAGGTGGAATATTTTGAGTTGAAGGATATTAAAGAAATTGTATAATCAACAAAAGAGGATTAGTATAAAGGATATTTAGTAGAATGAACCAAAGGAAGATCTTGGCACAGGTTAAGTATGATGTTTTTATGCTAACTCTAGGCATGAGGAATTTATATTTGTAGATAATAGAGAAAGGAATTCAAAAAGAGCCACATACCAAGTTAAATTATGACAAAGGAAGAGGAAATTGTGATAGAACCCCAACAATAGATGAAACTGCTAAGATGAGGAAAACATGAGTTCTGAAAAGAGAAAGTGAAGAGGTGTACAGATGAAGTGTAGAAACATATCATCTTTGAAGATCTAGAACAGAGGTGCCTAGGTTCTAGTGCAAAGAACCAATGAAAAGGAGATGTCAAGAGGTTGACTTGGTACAAGTGACAAGTGAGGAACTTGTTACAAATATGGGAAAGGCTTACTGTAGCTCACAAGGGGACAATGAGAGTTCATAGAATAAAAAGGAAACAATGTTTACTACTAATAGTCATCCCAAGGGTTCAGAGAGAGGTCACAATTAGAGTACCAAAATAGTTGTGATGACGTAGGTAACAAATTAGGAATTTGAAAGGGAAATGACTTAGTTGAGGGAAGAAGTCTGTGATATAAATAATCTGTTATGAGACCAAGGATATGATTTGATAATGAAAAAGAAGAAGATGATATGGCCTTCATTACAAGTGAAGTTGAGACAAAGGATGTGTGCCAAGTTAAATAAAGAACTTAGAGTAATTGAGTGTGAGGTGGAAGTTCACTATTCTGAACTAGAGAAAGGATCAATCCTTGGAGAGGATGAAAGCAATCAAGATGATTAGAAAAGACCTTTTGAGAGTCTCAAAAATTGTTTGCAAGGTCGACATATGATGGTAGGTTCATTTATTGAGGAAAAGGGGCCTACTAATTTTAAATCTCATAATTTATATGTGGATGCAATATTTTTTGTAGATGATGAACGGAACATAATTTTTTTGTGTAGAGATGAAGAACATTCATTGAGTGTTATTATAATGATTGGAAGAGAAAAAAATATGATTTCTCTAGAGAGAGAAATGAAAACAAAATTGACTTATAAAATCAATCGAGGTGAAAACTATATGAAGTGGATAAATGTAGCTATGGAAAAAAATTGATGCAGAAAGGATTATTTTTCTAGACATGATGTCTGAAACAAAGAGGATTTTATTATATGATGAGGTGTCTAAGGTTGATGATATTTTTAAACATATGTGTATAGATATTGAGTTTTTTAAGGAAGAAGTTGTTACAATGGAAGAAGTAGATGAAGATCTAATGAATGGCTTGCAAGTTACACTATGGAATGATGAAAGGATATTGGAAGCACCTAAGGGGACTTCAAAGTCTCATTTTTTTAAAACTAATGAGCAGTTTGTGTCTAGAGTTAGTTAAGAATGCAAGAATAAACAGACTCATAATTCTGTGTTTTCAGTGGAGAAGACAACATTTGTATTTTATGTAGATATAATGAGTACAAATAGTGTAAACTGTCAAGAATATGAGGATGTCCAGGGAAACATGATTTGTGTTGGGGATAATTCAATTTGTCAAGCACGAGAAACTTTGGAAAAGGACATGCTCAACTATAGAGGAGAAATCATGGAAAGTTCTAAAGAATAAATGACAAAAAAAAGTTGAATGGAGCAAAACCATGGTGGAAACCTTGTACAAAGGTATAAATTGTTTATGTTCATTTGTCATTTTAGCAAGATGCAAAATGTCAGTTTGTTGTAGAGGGAAACAACACTAAATTTGTAGCTTAAGCTTATGTAATAGTGGCTGCACAATTTCGTTGAGCTGGAGTATAAAGAGTTGGAAATGATAGTAGTCGTACAAATTTCTTAAAGAAGTTAGTAGCAAAAAAATTACAAAAATGAGGTATATATGCAAAAGTGATGCAGGAGTGTTAAAGCTTCTAAGCCATCAAGCATTTTGGAGACACATCTCCAAACCTAGTCTTGACATGGAAAATGATTTTTTTTTCCTTATTGTAAATAAATTTAATTTTTTTATTTCTAAGAGAAATATAGATAGAGATAAGGTTTAGTAGATAAGATTTTTTAGAAGAAAAATTTCCTTTTAAGGCATGAAAAATTTAGGAAATAAATCATGAGAGGTTGTAGGAGAAAAAAAATATTGGTAGGAATTAGAAAGTTGTTAGGACATGATTTTTTTTGGAAATATTAGAAACTATTGGAGGTGCTTCTAGGATTTATAAAAGCTATGGATAGGAAAGAATTTTTCAATAAGGAAAACGTGAGTCTACCTTGAAAAGCATGAGTGATTTGTGGATTGATTTATGGATCTAGAGAAATTGATTTTGTTTGTGTATGTTATTATAGATCTTGTAAGTCAAAAGGTAAAAAAAATGGCCAAATGAATGTTGAATTGGGCCAATACGGAAATGAATGATTATGAGTTTTTGCATGTACATTTTTTCTTTGTTTAATGGAAATGTAGATTTTCCAAAGGCTTTGTGTATGAATCTTTGTATTATTTTAAATCCTTTGAGATGTAGTGAATAATATTCAATTGAGTAAATAATTGAATGTTTGCATGTAATCTAGATTGAGAAGTTGAACTTTGTAGGAAAACTCAATTTCTCCTGCATCAAGTGGTATCAGAGTTGAACACTCTATGGATATTGGATATTATTACAAAAGACTGGAGATGGTATGTTTTTGAGGGAAATTATTTTGAAAATGTATAGAGTGGGTGTGCTCCTAGAAAGGAATTGGTTTAGTGGATTGAATTAAAGGAAGACTCTTGAAGATAAGATATTGACATGGATCTTATAAAGATGGATATGGTGTTTTTATATTAATTCTAGTCATAAATAATTTGTGTTTATAGGTAGAAAAGAAGGAAAGTTGTAGATAACAACCATTACAACAAGTGAAGTTGTGACAGAGGAAGCATGAGCATGTAGATCTCTCAATTGAAGGAATTTGTGATAGAACCGAGTGGAAAATTAAACTGCTAAAATGAGGACAACAGAAGTTCTATAAAGAGAACGTGAGCAGGTTAAATTGCAGCAGCCAAACAAATTTTGTAGTTGAGGAGAATATGTGCTTGAAAGGAGGAGAGACGTTCTACTGCAGGGAACGAGGAGAAGGATAGGTTCGAAAAATAAAAAGTTTGGTAGAAGTTTCCAAAGGCAGTTCCACAGTAAGTGTGGGTAGAATTTCCTAAAGAAGATAAGAGAGGAGTTTCCAAGAGGATAACTTGGTACCATGACAAGTAGCAGACTTGTTACAAGATGGAGAAGGCTTGTTGTAGCTCATATATGAAAACAGAGAAATCAGAAAAGGAAAAGGAAAAGGAAAAGGAAAAGATGGCTACTAATAGTCATATAGTGGGTTCAAAAAGAATTCATAGCTTGATGAAAAGAAGTTTCAAGACAGACAACATGAAAAAAATAAGAGATGAGCAATTCGAGAGGTGAATGGTTGAATTGAAAGTACATCTTAGTGTACTAGTGGAGTTTCTACAGGAATATGAGGAAGACTAGAAATATGGTTGCACAATGAAGAATAAGAAGGTGAGATGGCATTCATTACAAATGAAGCGAAGACAAAGGTTGTATGTCAGATTTAAGAAGAATTTAGAACATCTAAATATGAAATGTGTGTTTTTGAACAAGGATTATTCCTTGATGAAGAGGAAGCTAGAGATGTCACAGAATAATTTACTCATATTTTGATGAATTATTTAACTAATTCAGTTCAACATGGAGATGTGGTCACTGAGGCATCAAATGAGAAGCCTCATATTTTTTAATCTAACACCTTGTGTATGGTTGCAGGTGATGCATGGAACTTAGATGATGTGCTTATGCAGGTTGATGAAGAAATGAAGTTGTTGGAGGAGATGGATGAGATCGAAGAGTTTTTTCTTAAGCATGTGTTCACAGATATTAGAGATGGGCAGTTATTAGAAACTTCCATGAATGATGACAATGATGCAGAAATTATTTAGGAATATAATGCTAAGAATATTGTAGAGGAGGAAGAGATACTTCATGAAGACATGCTCAAGGAGATTCCAATCATTGGAATACTGTGTGAAAGTCTTATGGCATAGGAAGGAAGCAAATAAGAAGAGATGTAACTTTTGGAAGAGTGGTTGGTAAAATACCCAAGTGATGGATATTGCATGGAACTAACAAATAAAATTCAATATGGTTTTTTTGAATTGTATGATGAGCTTAATTTGTTAGAGAAGAGGATATTAAGACAAATACTACAATATTAAGTATGAAAAATTAGAACTAGAGGAAGAGGCATTTTCCTTAAAAGAGAACTAGGGGAACACTACGATATATGATCAACGGGTTATAAAGGAGGTATGGAAACCAAAATTGAATAACATTTTTATAACTTTTATGAAAAAGGAGGATATGCAAAAGCATGTGGAAAAGAAGTGTGAATTTCATATAAGGATAGAGTTGGATGATGAGGTTGATGGAATGAGGATGTTGTTGAGGCAAACATCCAAGAGAAGATGCAACAGAAAAAGGAAAAATAACAAGAATGTTCAGCTAATTGAAATACCTTACATCAACAAAGCAAGTGAACAACAACATGCAAAGATGAAAGAAAAACTACAACATAAGGTTTGGGATCTTGGATGATTCAAAAATTGATGACACATGACTAGGAGTTCATGAACTTTTTCTACCTTAGGAGTCTGATGCAGGAGCATTAGAGCTTCTATGTCCTCAAGCATTTTGGAGAGAAATATCTAAACATGGTCTTAACATGTAAAATGAATTTTATTTCTTTATTGTAAATAATTTTAATTTCTTTATTTCTTAGAGAAATATAGATATAGATAAAAAAAATTTAGAAGAAAAACGACGTGTTAAGGCATGAAAAATTTAGGAAATAAATCATGAGAGCTTGTAGGAGAAAAAAAATCTTGGTAGAAATTAGCAAGTTGTTAAGATAAGAAAAAGTTTAGAAATCTGATAAACTATTGTGGGCACCTTTAGGATTTAGAAAAACTACAGATAGGAGAGATTTTGTCAATAATGCAAAAGTGAGTCTACATTGAAAAACATGATTGATTTGTGGATTATTTTATGGATATAGGAATTATTTTTTTTGTATATGTTATTATAGATATTGTAAGTCAAAAGGGAAAACAAATGGGCAAATGAATGTAGAATGGGGCCAAGGAAGAAATGTATGATTATGAGTTTATGCATGTAAAATTTAGCTTTGTTTAATGGAAATGCAGTTTTTCCAAAGGCTTTGTGTATGACTCTTTGTATTAGTTTGTGTGTTATCTTAAATACTTTGTGATGTAGTAAATAATATTAAAATGAGTAAATAACTGAATCTGTGAACGTAATTCAGATTACGAAGTTGAACTATGTTGGAAAATTCAATTTATCTTGCATCAAAAAGACAAAGTTTGATAATGGAATTGAAGGAGCATGGAGACTAATGAAGGAGATAATCATAAGGGGTTTCCATAGAATGTAAAGCATAGTCAGTAACAAGTTTCCATGGACTGAGAGGGATTTTATTAGTAGGATTATGAGTAGGAAGCAAAATAAGAAATTTAATCCTATAAAGTAGAATGTACAACATAGAGTGCAATGAGATGTCAAAGAAAGAGTATATTGTAGAAAGCAAACAAAGTAGTTACATCATAAATTATTTGATCAAAGAGGATTTTAATCAATTTATGGTGTTGAGAAATCAATTCTAGTAATATTAGGGTTAGATTTCTCTTTAGTGATAATTACTTGTGATACAAGATACAAGATATAAGATGTAGGCACTCTGCCAGGGCAAAACCCCTATTTAGGGGAAAACCCAGTCAAAATTTATTGCTTGAATACTTTTTCTTGGGACTCTTCAAAATAGACAAAGACCTTCACCACACCAAGCCAACCTCTCCTTCTAAGCACTCTGCCAGGGCAAAATACCTATCCAGGGGAAAACCCAGTCAAAATTTCTTGCTTGAATAGTTTTTCTTGGGACTCTTCAAAATAGACAAAGACCTTCACCACACCAAGCCAACCTCTCCTTCTTTGATCCAACCTTTGACATAGTAGCAGCACCACTCCGACCCTAGAAACTTCAACTTAGCAGCTTCCAACATTAGCAACAACTTTGACTTTGAAGCCTCTGGCATCAGCAACAACTTTGACTTGGCAACTTCCAACATCAACAACAACTTCGATTTTGACAAGGAGACTTCGATCTCCTAAACTAGCCCACATGAGAGAGAGAGATAGAGATAGGGAGGGAGTCAGAGAGAGAGAGAGATACAAAAACTTTGATTTTGTCCTTCCCTTCCTTCTTGACAAAACTCGAACTCCTTTAAGCCTCCTTATTCACCTTCACACTTTTCCTAGCTTCTAGCTTCCAACATTATATATTGAACTATGTGAGAGAGAGTGAGATGCACCAAATGAAGTCGAATTGCCTTGTACATATAGCCTTCTAATGCGGTTGAATTCCTTCCTTTGAGGCTGACTTGGTGTGGAGGTTACGTAATTCATTTTTGTCTCAAAAAAATTATTTTTATATAATTCAAAATCCTAAGAAGGGTGTCATAAAATTTACAATGACTATATTGACTCTTTATTAATCCTAGGAGTCCACAATGTACTTTGAATAATAAAATTATGACCCAAGCATGAAACCCATGATTTAATAAGTCACTGTAACAATAATAAAAATTCTTTTGACAAATAAATTTTATGAAGACCGAACCTAGTTACATTTTTCAACACTCTCTCTTAACTAGGGAGGTATTCATATGGAAGATCTTAAGCTATATGAACTATGAGGAGTTTAGGCACTTCAATGCCATGGACTAGATTCCTAAACAGGGAAGTCTATCCAAGGTCTTTCAACAGTTTAGGCATTGCAATGCCACAGACTATATTCTTAACTAGGGAAATCTATCCAAGTGGGACTAAGAAGGAATAAAACTTTCAGCCTCTCTAGGTACCACCAGGCTTACTTACTAACCATCAACCCAGGTATCTAGGTGCATATTCAAGGTCTGAGCTCCATGACAAGTTTCATCGCCCCTACTTTAGGAACTAGACATCAAGACAAATTTTCGGCCAGATGTCCTTTGAGGCAATGTCTTACTCCAAAGCCTCAACTTCTTTATTATTTCAATCGGTAACAAATTCTTCTAGATCAAATAAATCAACAATGAATCTTTCCAAATCAAACTAATCGACAACCCTAAGCATGTGAATCATGCTATCAAACCTTCGAGAGATTTACCTATACAAACACAACCCCAATTACTAACAAACTTTCAAATGTCCATAAGAATATACAAACCTCCGAGGTCTCCATAAAACTTGATGTTTCTTCTCAACTTTTCATAGTAAGACTTAGAGCTTTCCAAATGAATATTAATAGTAGATTCCTCAAACATATAACTTCCTTTCCTACTTTTCATGCAACGACATATTCTACAAATAGATTTGGCTTCTTCTTATCTTAGCATCCCTGCAACATGCATTCTCCAATTTCTTCTCTCACTCATGTCCTTCAGTAAAACTTACGACTGTTAGTTTTGGTCTAGTGCATGACGCATGAAGTGGAGAACCATATACATCACTCCCTCTTAATTATGGAGGATCTAATTTTCATCTCAAATCCCACTCAACTTAAGGGACTCGAGATCAGATAATATTTAATTGCTTCCATCCTTCTCATCAGAGTTATCATGACCATCAGTATTCACATCATGCTTATCACATCAACTTTACTTTACAAACATCTTTACCATCTTGAAGATTGTGTACCTCCATAACTTATATAGAAAGTACAACCAAATCTATAGAAGCATGAAGTCAACCATATCAAAATCATGGAAGCATTAAAATTTAAACATCAAATTCTTGGTTTCAAACATGAGACACATACTCTTCGACTTCTTGCTAGGGTTTTTTCATAAACCCTAGACTACTTCATCAATACTTTGATTACTTCATAACAAACTTCATTACATCAAGGGTTTCAATGTTTCTTTCAGAGGTATGACATACCCTACTACATCATATTGAAAACCCTAAAGACAATTTAAACAAATATATATCTACAATATATATAACAACTTCAGAATTCATATGTTAGAATTCTAACTAGGATTTAGTGCGAGATCCTATATTTCATACATGAGCTTTTAACAACCAAAACCAATCACAACTCAATAACAACATGACTAGATTCCCCTAGGGTTTGTTGCAAACCCTATATTTTCTTAAACAATCAAACATAAATCATAACTAAAACTCAGATTTCAACAATCTTACACAAATATCAAATATCACATAGTCATCATATATCAAATATTTGGACTTCTACTAAGGTTTATTTACAAAACCCTATAATTCACAGATAATATAATCCTAGAATATCAAACTCCAACTAAGGCTTAGTTCGAAACCCTAATAATCATTACCATCATCAATTAGGTCAACTCATACATCTAGGATTCCATCAAGCATATCATAACATGTGTTAGTCAAACCCCAAGACACAAATAAAAAACTTTATCAGACTAGAGTTTTGATCAGACAAACACATGTACTAAAGATATGATTTCTAGGACATTATAAAGGTCTTTCTTATAGACCCTACCAAACCCTAATGATCTAGGGTTTCAATACAAAACATACAAGACCTTAAATTATCAATACTTCAAAGTTTTAAGATTTCAGACATCACCATTCAACCCTAATAAAATAGGATTTCCATACCCATACCAAAACCCCAAACATGACATGATCATGGCATCAAAAAATTTTCTTTGACTTAAAAAATAACCCTAAGTAGTTTATGGTTTCACACATAATCATCATACCCTTAAGTTATGGTTTTTCACAAAGATCCTTTCTAGGGTTCCACACGAGTAATCAAAGATATGAGGAGGGAAAATTTATCTAATGATCAATAAACAAATCAAGAATATTTATTATTCATGAGAGCTAGACACAATAATGTTAGTAATATATCTATTGATGGGTTTTCACAGCACATTATATTAGATATCATTGTTAGTGGTGCATTATAGTTTATGAAGTATTAATATCATGAAGAGAGAAAAACTTGTAGTTCTAGACATATGCTTTTTTTTCTTTAAATAAACCTTGTAATTCCAATGATTTGTCTTGTGACTCCTCCTTCCTTGAGTCTTCAACAATTTTTTCCTAAACAAGGAAAATATGAATATAAATGTGATTAGTAATTAATGCAAACAAACTTACATAGGTAAAGAAAATTAAATATAAAAGACAATACAAGGAGTAGGATATTTATCTTTGCAATTTGGTAAGGGCTCCTTCCAACCATCAGGGATAGTAGAACGATATGCAAGGGATATAGTCCCTAAGAGTTCCTAGAAAATAGTTTTTTGACTTCGGGTCTTTCCCTCATTTTCTTCTTTCGTGAAACTTCTTTGGAAAAATTTTCTTGATCCCTGTCCCTTATTTATTGACCCTTTAAACTTCTTGATTTCTTTTTAGACTTCTTCACTTTTCCTTTTACTAGATCCAACACTTTATTCTTTTTGAGGATGAGATCTATCCTCTTCTTCCAAGCATTATAATTGAATTATTCTTCTAATTTGTTATCTTACTTTATTGTGTTAAACATTGTCCTTGAAGATAGTAAGCCTCTTTCCTTATAAGGTCTCCTTAAATGATCCTTTAGTCAACTTCTTGAGCTTCCTTAGATTACTTTCAATATATCCTTAAACTATCTTTTTCCTCCTACTTCATCTTAGCTACATTCTTTAATGATGTTGATCTCAGACCTCTAATAGATTTTTTTTACCCCAATTCCACTTTATATGAGAATATGATTCCTTTGATAGAGTGTGAGGTTATTTACTCTCTTTTTTATATGCTTAGATGCTTCACCTCAAGATGCTTCACTCTTTGTGTGAGGTTGTTTACTCTTTTTCTATATGCTGAAATCGTTGCAGTTGAAAGGAAAATAGGTTTCTCTTTGTTTCTGTGTTGACACTGATCCAATCGCATTGAAAGTGACGATTGTCTTCTTGCAAGGAATTTTTTTCATGAAATTGGCAACCCCTACAAATGAGAGCACAATGTGGATAGATCAACAAACAAAAATAAAATTTACTCACACAAAGCAATATATCAAACACTTTTTTACACTATCTATTTACATAAAAATAATCTCAAGGCTTTCTTACATTTTCCTAGCCTTGCTATAAAGGAGATAAGCTATTACCTATTCTACTCTGATACCATATTATAAAAAATAGAACAGAGAGCGATTTTGCACAACACAAATCTTATACTATAATATTATTTATTTCAAAAATTACATCTATAGGAAATTACGAACTGACTTCGACACCTCTAGATAATAACTCCAACTCATTACATAAGAATTGACAGTTTCTAGAATGATGCGTAGGGACTCACAATGACAACTAAGCATGACATGGAAGCATTACTTCCAACAAATAATTGCACCTTTAACCTTCCACATCCAAAAGAGATATTGACAAGTGATATAACAAAACAAATAAGACTCGTTGAATATTGTTAAATTGCTAATGCCTACATTAAGAATAGATATGAGCATATATTATTATTTCGTCTACTCAAAACCATTGACTTTTATATTGAAAAAGTTAAATCAAAATATTTTCCTTAAAATAGATATTGAAATATTCTTTTATAATAATATTATTAAGTTTGTCATTATTAATATTTTTGATGTTTTTTTTCATTACCTGTAATATCAATATAAAAGAATTTTAAAGTTAATATAAAATTATTTTTAATTAAAGTAAATATTAACACCTTTTTATTTTCGCGACCTCACATAAATTATTATTATTAATTATAAAAAATAAAGTATTATCTCTATTTTATTATGAAATTATCCATGTTAAAAAAAATTTATAGGCACAATTTAACTATTTTAATGTTTTTGATGATTTTCATAAAAACCAGATGATACAATTTTTTTTGTTAGATTGTAATTTTTCATTATTTAAATTACATTTTTAAATATATAATTCAATTTAATTTCCCAAAAATCTTAAAAGCATTAAAATCATATACATTACACACTTTAAAAATATATCAAAAAAAATAAAATATAAAAAATTAAACTATACTTTATTAATACAATAAGAACTTTTGACTTTATATTTATACAAAAAGTGAATTAAAATAATTAGTAAAAATAAAATAATTTTTTTATAACTGGTATCGAATTTGATATATATAATATATATATCTATATATATATATATAGATATATATTATATATATATATATATTAATATATATAAAGCTCCATTTCATCCCATCCCCACAACCATCCCCACAATGAATTGTTAACCGCTTAAATTGAATCGTCTAATTACGCCGTAAGGCGTTTCCCTCTGAAATCAACTTCCTCTTTGCCTACCTGTCATTTTGTGCACCACACCATTAGATGTTAGACGATTAAACAAATTTCCAGCCTTAGATCAATGGCAAGGGGAAGAGACACGGGGAAGGGGAATGGAAACGGAACAGGCATTTTAAAGAGAAAGAGGAGATGAAGGCTATAATTGACGAAATGGGTATCAGATCTGCCCATGCTCAGAGGCTGAAAGCCCCAGTTACAAACTACAAGAGACTTCTTTCCAGTTCCCACCAGCTTTATCTGTTGACAGTACCCCACAATTCCCAGCCGTATATCGTTACTGTGAAGGGACTCTTGAAGACCGGCGTCAAGAACCTGTATATATGGAGGCAAAACGATCAGTATTCGCAGATTTCTCCCATATGCTTTCTGGACTTTTATGTTCATGAATCTTTTCAGAGGTCAGCAACATACCTATTGCATTTTTTTTGGGTAACATAATAAATATATTTGTATTTGTTTACATATATGTGTAATTGTATAGCGTCTTGCTTGTATATGTCATGAGACTCTTACTGTTGTGCAGGACTGGGATAGGAAAACTGCTTTTTGAAGAAATGCTGGACAATGAGAGTAAACTGCCGCATCAGCTAGGGTATGCTTCTTTTTTTCTTGATTAATCCAAATAAAAATGGATGCATTGAGTCAAGCATTAAAATGAAGGTATTGGGTCAAGCAAGATCTCAATTTATGTTTTTCAAGAACCTGTCAAGCAAGATCTTTGAGAAACCTTCTAAGCCACGGTGAATGTCTAATAAGCACGGATGTGAAAATTGGTTACCTAATAAGCATCCTGTTAAAATTAACTCTGACCATGACCACTTCATAATCTTTTAGAAGCTTTGTAAACCATAGTGAAAATGTAAGTAAAATATAGCGAGAATGTGAATGCCTCAATAACACACTGCAAATACAAGTTCCTGATAAATATGCAGTAAAATTGACCCTAACCAGCGACCTTGGCCATGTAAGAATCTTCTTTTTTAGTTCACCAAATTAAACCTAGAGATAAACCCATTAAAATAAATCTTGATTACGACGTATGGGATTTATATCCTATTTGGTCTATTAGGTCACACAGGGGTATAACCACTATAGTTGATCAGTGTTGCCACTTGCGTTTTTGATGTCCCTCTTATGTGATGTTGTGATGCTTTCCTTTAAAACGAGAATCCTTCTATGTGATGTTATAATGCTTTCCTTTAAAACGAGAATCAATTATAGGACTATTCATCAATTCAGATATGCGTATTGACGATTCATCAATTCAGATATGCCTATCACTGTTGTCCGTCTCAGTACCAACTTAGAGCAATTGTATAGGTTCCTGAAAGCTGTTTTGTTTGTTATAAACTACTCGAATTCTTTATAATCTTATTTTTCTGATGACTTGGCTTCAGCCTCACGATTTTGTCCATACGTGACCTCCGGCGTTTTGTTGGCCATGGTTTTTCATATCCTAACGTCGTTTCATATTCAAACATTTATTTTATTGTCTTTGTATATAAATATTTACATTAATTTTATTTTTATTTTAGCGTTATCCGTTTTGACTGAAAATACAAATACGAGAGAGCAACATGTATTAAAAAGATAAATATGAGATCGCTTATCGGTGGGGGAAAGCCTACCGAATACATTTTTATTAAAAATTCTAATAGAAACCCATTGCGAAGGGGTAATACAAGATTCCAACATGACACAAACCATTCAGATCTCCAGGGTTGCTGCTGCTGTAGCTACGCCCTCAAACTTTTCAGGTATATAGAATTCAATCAACTCGTAAGTTGACGGGTTTAGGAGACAACACACCTGACGACGAGAACTGTTACAACGTTTACTCAGAAAAATATGGCCGCGCCACTCTGCGCTACACCCAGAACCACAAAATTTTGTAGGAATAACAGTTTCGACAACCCAATCATTTTCCTCTGCAACATATTTCATTAACTATCGTTCATTGAAGGTATACAGCTGCCCAAAAGCAACTAAGGAGGACGTGAACGATGACCCGAATCTCCACATATCATCCACTCGTCTCCACACGCCCGTCTTTGGATCATAAATCTCTGCACTGTTTCCATAGCCGAATACAAAGAATTTATCTCCCAGAAAAACTCCATGACAGCTGCCTACTTCTTGGGTCATTGGAGGCAAATTTTCCCACTTATCTTCTTCCACATTGTAAGTCTCTGCTGCTGCGAACAAATGATGTTGGTCGTTTCTCCCACCTGCAACGTAGATGAGTCCATTGGAGGAAGACACAGAGCAGGCGAAGCCGATCCTCAGTGTGGGCATGTCGGTTCCACGGCGCCATTTGGCAGACACGAAATCGAAAATATAAACTCTGTTCATGGTTTCCAAGTTTGCTGGATGTCGTCCGCCCATGAGAACCAGATTCCCATTCACACAGATGCACTTACAAAATAATGGAACTCCAATAGGGAAGTCCGGAATACCGGGTAACATTGTCCAGGTGTGCGTGGCAGGGTCCAATACTATTACTCTGCAGGTACGTGGAGGGATATATGTGCGCCGCTTATATTTAATCCGTGGGTTTCGAAGCCTGAAATACTGAATCATACAGATCAACTGCTCGCTTGTTCCAGAGGTCAGTCGCTCCTTATAAAACCCTGGGCTACCCACTATAGCTTTCCATTTTCTGCAGACGGCTTTGAGCTTGGAGTGCGATTTATATGGAACTCTGAGCAAGCATCGTTGAATGATGTGATTGGGAAGATTAGGAATAGTTCCGTCCCGTCTCAGCTGTGCCAATCTCTTTGACCTACGTAGCATTCTATTGGATTTTACCTGAAACGAAACAAAATATCAAGATTCGTCATTAACAAAAAATTGTTCACAAACTGGACTATCAGAATTTGCAAACAGAATTTGTTAACAAAATGTTTACAATATCAATGCATTATCAGAATTTGCAAACAGAATAATAATGAAGTATTTGTGTTACCATGTTGTTCGTCCGGTTCAATGATGTGCAGAATGCCTTGGAGAATTATGAACCGCTTGGAAAAGGAGGAGGGCTAATAACTTAATATACAGAGAAAACCAGAACCGAAACTTACAAATTCAAGAAGGGCTAATAACTTAATATACATAAAGAAAACCAGAACGGAAACTTGCACATTCATTTCGCTTTTATGAAGAAGTGAACGTTAAAGAATGTGACGTGGGAAGGGGCTTTGACATAGTCCACAAGCTGAACGTAGCATCAATAAACGTAATAACAAACGTGAACGTCCAAATGTCATTCATCTAAATTGAATTGCTATGAAATGCTTGAAGGGACTCTTACAACTCATAAATATGTGAAGAGTGGGAAGGGCTTTGACTTAATTAATTTTGTTTTCCGGCCGACTAATATTAAACGGCGTTGTCAACCAAAGTTTTAATTAATTTTGTTTTCTTCTCAACTAATACCAAACGGCTTTGTCTGCCGAAGTCTCAAATTCGCTGGAAATTTGTGGAATCTGGTTTAAAAATTTTCAAAAAATCAGAATGCTGAGTATTTGAATCATTTTATTTTATATTGGAAATGGATTCAGCACCATTAAAAATTTTCGAGACACTTAAATCTTGAAATTTGAAAACTATAATCTAGATTTTCAAAAAATTCTGCCAGATTTTTATCATAATCGGCTGGAATTTTCATTATTTTCCAGACTAATTTATGGACTCGAGGGGTAATTAAAATTCCAAAAAAACAATTGATTTGATATATTTTGAAACTTAATTCAAATTTAAAATTTTATTATTATAGGTTAATTCTGATGGTGTCGTCTAAGGAGGCTAAGGAATTGCCAAGACGATCAAAAGTGGCCGGGCAAAAAACTTTCAAAAATTCTTGTAGAGGTAGTGTTCGAATCATGTTTCTGATGGTGGGAATAGATTCAGCACCATCAATAACTTCAAGTACACCTAAAATTATGAATTTTAACAGCTTTTGATTATATTTACGAAAATCCCTACAAAATTTTAACAGATTTCAAAATATGACCCAAATTTCCATAACTTTCAGAGCAAAAAACATAATTTTTAGAGTATGCCAATTTAAATTAAGTTTTATAGTAAATAAAATTTTAATACCTTTCAACTTTTTAATCATATAAGTTGATTGGGTTAAATTATAATATCATTAAAATTCTCAACATTTGAAAAATATAAATATTTAAAAATATAATTTAAGTGTAAATATGATTTATAATAATAATAATAATAATTAATTTTTAAATACATTAATTATATATTTTAATTAGTGTTAATTTTCTTATGTGAAATAAAAGGATCTAATTTGAATAGTAATTTGATTATTAAAGTTTATGAAAGCGTATATTAATTAGAAAATATTGAAAAAAGTGTACACATTTTAAACTTTCCTTTTAGAAAAAAGTGCATTAAAAATGTATTTCTTTATTAATTTGAATCTACTATATTTATTAGTTCTATATATAGTTAATGTCATGATTATATATAATTACATTAATATTTGGTTAACACCATAATCATAAATTATTGCATTAATATTTTGTTAACATTATAGTCGCATGAAACTACTGCTATTTTTGGAATTATTTCCCTCCATTTCACATTTCCCATGAATTTATGAATATAAATAAAACATCTCTAATGCGATCGGATTAAAATATTATATTTACGCCGTAAGGCGTTTCCCTCTGAAATCAACTTCCCTCCTTGCCTACCTGTCATTTTGTGCACCACACAATTAGATGTTAGACGATTAAACAAATTTCCACCGTTAGATCAATGGCAAGGGGAAGAGACACGGGGGGAATGGAAACGAAACAGGCATTTTAAAGAGAAAGAGGAGATGAAGGCTATAATTGACGAAATGGGTATCAGATCTGCCCATGCTCAGAGGCTGAAAGCCCCAGTTACAAACTACAAGAGACTTCTTTCCAGTTCCCACCAGCTTTATCTGTTGACAGTACCCCACGATTCCCAGCCGGATACCGTTACTATGAAGGGACTCTTGAAGACCGGCGTCAAGAACCTGTATATATGGAGGCAAAATGATCAGTATTCGCAGATTTCTCCCATATGTGTTCTGGACTTTTATGTTCATGAATCTTTTCAAAGGTCAGCAATAGACCTATTGCATTTTTTTGGGGTAACATAATAAATATGTATGTATTTGTTTACATATATGTGTAATTGTATAGCGTCTTGCTTGTATATGTCATGAGACTCTTACTGTTGTGCAGGACTGGGATAGGAAAACTGCTTTTTGAAGCAATGCTGGACAATGAGAGTAAAATGCCACATCAGCTAGGGTATGCTTCTCTTTTTCTTGATTAATCCAGATAAAAATGGATGCATTGAGTCAAGCAT
Source organism: Pinus taeda (assembly GCA_000404065.3). Lineage (NCBI taxonomy): Eukaryota > Viridiplantae > Streptophyta > Pinopsida > Pinales > Pinaceae > Pinus > Pinus taeda. The sequence continues at coordinate 41,444 of APFE031261034.1, forward strand.
TAAAATGAAGGTATTGGGTCAAGAAAGATCTCAATTTATGTTTTTCAAGAACCTCTCAAGCAAGATATCTGAGAAACCTTCTAAGCCACGGTGAATGTCTAATAAGCACGGATGTGAAAATTGGTTGCCTAATAAGCATCCTGTTAAAATTAGCTCTGACCATGACCACTTCATAATCTTTTAGAAGCTTTGTAAGCCATAGTGAAAATGTAAGTAAAATATAGCGAGAATGTGAATGCCTAAATAAACACACTGCAAATACAAGTTCCTGATAAATATGCAGTAAAATTGACCCTAACCAGGGACCTTGGCCATGTAAGAATCTTCTTTTTTAGTTCACCAAATTAAACCTAGATATAAACCCATTAAATAAATCTTGATTACGACGTATGGGATTTATATCCTATTTGGTCTATTAGGTCACACAGGGGTATAACCACTATAGTTGATCAGTTTTGCCACTTGCGTTTTTTATTTCCCTCTTATGTGATGTTGTGATGATTTCCTTTAAAACTAGAATCCTTCTATGTGATGTTATAATGCTTTCCTTTAAAACAAGAATCAATTATAGGACTATTCATCAATTCAGATATGCCTATTGACGATTCATCAATTCAGATATGCCTATCACTGTTTTCCGTCTCAGTACCAACTTAGAGCAATTGTATAGGTTCCTGAAAGCTGTTGTGTTTGTTATAAACTACTCGAATTCTTTATAATCTTATTTTTCTGATGAATTGGCTTCAGCCTCACGATTTTGTCCATACGTGACCTCCGGCGTTTTGTTGGCCATGGTTTTTCATATCCTAACGTCGTTTCATATTCAAACATTTATTTTATTGTCTTTGTATATAAATATTTACATTAATTACGCAGTAAGGCGTTTCCCTTTGAAATCAACTTCCCGCATTTCCTACCTCTCATTTTGTGCACCACGCGATTAGATGTTAGACGATTAAACAAATTTCAAGCGTTAGATCAATGGCAAGGGGAAGAGACACGAGCGGAATGGAAACGGGACAGGCATTTTATGTTATGGCATTCGAGCCGTGGAGTTCATTCCACATGGGATTCGCTGGAAACATGGATATAGAACCCGGAAGATGTCTGACAATAGACGGTAAGAAATGGCATTGCTCACTCAAGGATTAGAGCCTGCAAACTCATCTATGTTATCAGTGATAAACGTTGGAGTTCGGCATTTGACTGATTCGGGAAAAAAAAGCCCGAATTATCATTACAGAGAGTCGAGGAACAGCCAAAGCGGTTGCAGGGTCAGCGTAACAGGCAAGTCAAATATTGGATGTGAGGCAAGTGTCTCGATTGTTGAGAATATAATGTCTTTGTGGGTGCAATGTGGATTTGGGGATGGAGCATGTAAAATTAGGGTTTCCCTCTTCCATGACCTTGCCCTGCCATGGAGTATTGGCATTAGTTTTTGGTATCAGAGTGTGGATTATAGATATGTGAGGAATGATTTCTTGTAAATCTATGTGTATTTTTTACTTGTTGAAAAGCATCAAGTCGTTGTGTGGCATAGTTGAAATCGGCTGAGAATTTTCTGTACTACACATTGGAAATTGCAGCCATTGAATGTTGTTGGAGGAACATATTGCTATTGGAGGAGACATTGTTTACTGTGAATAGAACAAAGTTTCTGTGGAATGGATGGAAGGAATCAATCTACATTAAATTCACTAGTAGAGAATGGGGATCTGGTTCGAAGTTGGCAAAGGATAATCTCACAAATTTTCATTGACCAGAACTTAAAACAGAGACATTGATTCAAAAATATATCTTCACAGTTTTTGATAGAGGTACGTTTGGTGTTCTTATGCTATCTAATATTAAGGTTGTTTTCAGAGATTAGGCTTTCACCTTAGGCTTTCAGAGATTAGGCCTTCACCTGTGTAAGGGGCATTTAGGAACATGAAAAGAACTAAAAGAATTTTTCTCTGCTGTTTTAATTTTCAGTTGTAGATATGCCATCTCTTCATGGATTTTGTGATTGATGGTATCAGGTTATAGATAGTTTGTGTGCTATGGTGGGTACATGTTTTCACAGTCGCATTCTCCTCTGTAGATTGTTGGATGAATTTGCTATTGCATATGTTACGGATTGAATCTTCTTGTTTGGGCTTTTGGACGAGTTTATAATATTTATCTGATGTGTAATGAGTTTTGAACCCTAACACCCAACTTAATATAATACAGTAACCTATTTTAGCATGCCCCCCAACTCAGCATTAACACAATACAATAATTCATTTTAACATGGATCCCCAACTCTGTATTAATAGGGGTAACGTCGGGGTTCCAAGTTTGCATCAACATGATACAATAACCCACTATAAAATGGGAAGGGCTGGAAATTTGATCACTTGCCTTCATCTATATATGGCTTAAGCTGAATCATATATTGTTTGTTGTATATTAAGCACAGTACATGTTCTCACCCCAGTTTGGGCATAAGAAAAGACAGTTTTAAACCTTGTAGATATGAGGAGGCCCTGAAGTTTGGCAGGCTCAAGATCTTACATATATCAGGGTCCCAACTAGATAGATATGGGAGATTGTGTAATTTGTTCCCTTATAAAATATTTTTAGAAAATGTAAACGTGATACCTTTCATTTTGAGTTGTAAAATTTGTAGATTCCTGATATTTAGTTATGTGAGACATGATTATACACAACTTACAATAGATATTGATGTCAGACGAAAAGTAGTTGTGTTTTCTCCCCATGCAAATTTAGTTGCGTTTTCTCCCATGCAAATTTTTAATTTTTTTCATGTTCTCTATTAATTATTTTTCAATTCTGGTTCAAAATTGGGCTGGATGAATGAAAATTAAAACGGAAAATGTGTTCCAGCATGAAATTTTACTTATTTTCTTGAAGGATTTGATGTATAACCTGGAGTGGTTTTTTCCCACTGATATTTGCTTGGACATATTTTTTTGATTCATTGCCATATTTCTTACTGTTTGATTAAACCATTTAATATTGCAATTTCTGATATCTTTGTTTCATAGAAATCTTTAATCTTGTGGCTCAGGAGTAGCTGTA
>APFE031261036.1:4090-14581 GCA_000404065.3 Pinus taeda
TTTCAATGTGTGCATGCGATTGTTTCTTTAATTCCGCAAATTGATGATCAACGTAGAGGAGGTTATGTATTATGCATGCATTCCACAAATAGTGTATAATCAGGATAATCTCTGTGAACCACACTGGTTGGTTCGAAATGCGGCTACAAATGAATTCTTATGTGATTTACGCTGAATAATCTCTCAAAAATTTGATATGGATCACAGAAGCCTCAATTCTACAAGTGTCATATTATTCAAAATTTCTACAGAAGTCACCTTATCTGGAGACAAAGGAGGTGGAACAATAGTTGGACCAGGGAGAAGCGGACCAAGAGACCACTCTGTTCCGCGTTAAGTGCAACAAAGATCCATAGAAGGTAGGGCTATGAAAGAATTATAAGGCCAACAAGACTTCTCTCGATCCGATCACCTTAACAAAAGGTGATTTAAATGATATCGATGATACGGTCAGATATACCACCATGGAACTGCTGCAATAGTTTGAGTTACAACAGAAGTAGGCCTTGGGGGCAATTTAGATGGGTTTGTGTGAGCTGCAGATCCAGGCATTGCAGGTCCAGACCAGCGTGGGACGAAGCAGTGTGGTGTCAACTAGTTTGGTGCCTGGCACATTGGAAGCAGCAGGGACGGTGTGCACCCTGGATCCCCTGGCAATACTGCTGCTAGAGGGAGCACTAACCACAAATTCTAACACTGACAGGCCCGTTGTTAGTGCCCTCAAAGGAATTGGGCTCAATTTGGTCGTGCTTCCCGGTGAGGCGCTTCACAATTTGCAGGATGGTGTTACAGGTAATCAGTGAGCAGAAAGTCAACAACTCTTAGATGACGGTACAAAGAGATTCTGCTGTCAACCTCGTCAAAGCTGTCACAGACAGAGTTGGCAAAGGTTTAGTTTGACCTAAACCTCAAGATCATAAAACCACAGTTGAAGTCCCAACCTTCAACCTCGATAGCAGTTAGAGAGTAGCGCGAGATAGTTGTGAAGGATGCCTTGACAGTAGTAAACAACGTTGTAATGGAGTGTACCGCACTCTTCGAGAAGGTGCTTGAAGTGGTTACCAATTTGCAGGAAGATACCACCTTGCAAATGTTGGAAACAAAGGTCCAAGAGTTGCAACAATGATATGATGAAGTCAAAGCGACGACGCGCACCATCACCCTTACACAAAGGCTAGCCAAACTATAGGAGGCAAATGTAGTAAAGGAGCAGGTGGATGCAATGCAGCATAAAGAGAGCATCCTAAAGGCCAGAATAGGGCCCTTGCTTGATGGAGCCTATGTGTTCACTGCCACCATTGAAGGAAAGTTGGCTGGTGTACAGGTGACTTAGCAGAAGATACAGTCAGATAGTACAGGCCCACCGATGGAGCAGTTGGTTGAGGAGATGACGCAAGCGGCAACACAGTGCACTGCCAAAGTTGCAGTAGTCCAAGTAGAGCTGGGAGGTCTTCGCGACAAGATCTCTGTGTCGACTGAGTGACTTGAGGGCGAGTCGCCATGTTTATGTTGGAGGCTTGTTGGGAACGAGTCCCCTGGGTCAATTTTGGGGTTAAAAACCCAAGTTTTGTGGCAGAAAGCCTGAATTTTGTATAAAGAAATGTAAAGTCTCTGCATTTTGTGGTCGCGGAGCGCGAATATATCAAGAGTCAAAAAGGGTTTCTACCCTTAGTCTAGATAGGTTGTGTCAGCTTGATGAGATCCGCCCTTGGTCCGCAGGCCATGGGATTGTATAAAATGGAGGTCTTAAGAGTAGTCTAAGTCAGTTTTAGTTGAGTTCAGGAAGTTGAGTCATTGATGAGTCTATAAAGGGCTAAGAGCGAGAGTCTTAGCGTATGAAGAAGGCTATGCAGCTGAGTGCGCAGAGGCCTAGGGTAGAAGTCCGCAACTGAGTGCGCGGACCCCTGCAACTGTGTGCGCAGGGTAGTCAAAGTTTGTACTGAACATCTGGATCATTAATAAAGAAGAGTATTCTGAAATTGTTGTGTATTTTACTTTTGTCAATTACATGCGATTATGTTATGTTAAGCATTGGGTTTATGTTTTATTGCTAAATTGATGCGTGAGGCTATATATTTTCCTTTTTTATATGAACGCAAGTAGAGGTATATGTTTACGCAAAGATTATCTAAATTTCATGTTAGAATTGGCCAACACTTAAGATAATTCGGAGAACTATACGACAAAGTAGTTAAAGAGGTGCATAAGTGCCGAGATCGCTTACTAGGGTCATGCGAAGGACGATCGCATACCTTCGTGGAGGTTTTGAAAGACTAATAGAGAAGTACATCGATAAGCCCTAAAGGCTTATCAATCAAAGTGAAGGCAGGGTTAAGGTATAAAACCGACATCACAACCATCTCAGGGTGCGGAAAATTGGCTCCTACATCCCCCCATACTGCTTCGGGTGAGACTTCAATCTGTGCTCTGTGGATTGATGCCGAAAGGGCTAGTAGTGTAGGGATTTGCTTGGCTGACTAACACTGAACCTGGGTGAGGGCCCATCAAGCCAACAATCAACTTTAGAAGGATCAATCTTCAGTTGATCTCCTCTAACAATTTAACCCAAATGCACCATATGTTTTGTGAAATTCACATTTGGACAACTCTACATACAATTTCTCCTTTTGCAAAGTATCTAGTACTTACTTGACATGTCTTACATGATCATCCCATGTTTTACTAAAGACAAGAATATCATCTAAGTATATAAGCATAAACTCATCTAATAATGGTAGAAATGCATCATTCATTACACACATGAAAGTAGTTGGGGCATTGCAAAGCCCAAATGGCATTACCAACCTCTCAAACAGTTCTTACTTGGTTTTGAAAGCAGTTTTCATCGTGATCTAATGGTAACCACTATGCAAATCCAACTTAGTGAAATAAACACTATTCTTCAATTGATCAAGCAAATAATCTATACAAGGGAGAGCATATTGATTTCTCACCATGATATTGTCGACAGCCCGATAATCCACTCACATTCTCCGTTTGCCATATTTCTTCGACACCGACACAATTAGAGAACCACATGGGGATGAGCTGGGTCCGATGGCTCCTTGACCCAATAATTCTTACATCCGCTTCTTGATTTCCTCTAGTTCCACCACTGACATCCTATACATGCCTAATTTGGAAGAGGGGCATATTATTGAAGATGGATCCCATGTTTATTTTCCATCTTGGGAGGCAATCCACTTGGTTCCTAAAAAATACCATCATAGTTAGAAACAATAGAGAACATTTCTTTCCTGTAAGAAGGATTACAACCTTTTAAAGCATCATATGTCTTAACATATTTTTCCCTCACAATCATGATCATATACTTCTTGTTGGAGTTAATGACTCTTCATTGGTCATGCACTGATAATATTTGAATTAACTTTCATATGGTGAGCTCTGAAAATATATTCCACCCCATCTTTGGTGAGATGGTACTTGTTCTCATGCCTGAAAAAGGCTACCTTCATATCATATAAGTATGGGCTTCCAAAGACTATGCCACAAATGTGAATTGGGACAATATCTAGATCAACTTTATCTATCAACTTTGAAGAATAGCAAATCTAACCTGACATTGCTTGGTGACATTGGGTTTTGCATTGTCACACACCCAACCAAGAGGGTAGAATTTCAAATGAGGTCTCATCTTGAAGCCCAACTTCTTAGCAATTGTATTTGATATCAAATTAACTTGAGAACCTAGATCGAATAATGTATCTATTTTTGTGTGCTTAGGTACTACTCTTATATGAAACAATTCACTTCTTTTTCTTTCATCATCATTAGAATTACTTTCAGAACTTGAACTACATGAAAGGAACTTTTACCTTGTACCCCAATGACTATGATCTGCATCTCAAATCTAGAATTAGAACCCAGGTCTTGTTGCATTGTATCAACTGTATTCTACTTCCATTTTCCACCAAACTTTTTTGGTTATAATCCATGATGTAGTTTCCAACAGTGCCCCTCATCGTGCCCATATTTCTTGCACTGAGTGCAAAAGGGATTTCCTTCCTCTTTATTTATTGTCGTTATCTTCTTGACCTTCCTTTTCCTTTGAACTTGTTGTTATGGGGCTTGGATGAAGGCTTTTTTGTGTGACCTTATTGTCCATGCTTTCCCCTGTTTTCAAGAGGAATTGCTTTCACACTGGCTTCATCTAGGTTAGTGGGATCAGATAATAACATGAGTGACAAAGATAACTATGTAAAGTGTTAATGTATTTAATCAAATGGTGAGTCTAAAATAATAGTCAATGCCAATGCTTTCTTCCTAAACTCCTTTGTAAAACTTCTAACATTCTGGCCTTTGCCCTGCCTCGAGTTTTGCCACTCCATCACGACTTTTTTCCCATAACCCAATGGGTAAAATTTCCCTCTTAATGCAAAAATAAACTCAGACCATGATGAAAACAATTTACCATTATTTTGAGTTCCTTTATGAAATTTTATTTCCCAACATACAAGAGTTGTGCCTTCCAACCGAAGAGATTCCAACTAAATCTTTTCTTCGTCCTCTTTGATATGTTGTATATTGAAATAAACTTCAGATATGCCTAATCTAATTATTTAGCTTCTTCGTTAAACATGGGAAAATCAAATTTTACATCTAACTTTAACAATGCCTTTTTAGAAGCATTTTTGTGATGACTATTTGAATTATGAGAATGAGGGAAAGAGGAAGAGCTTGAACTTGAAGATGGTGATTTAGGAGGTTCTCCTCCACCTACTCTGTGTATTGACGCATTATCTTTTGTTGGAGCTCCCTATTTCTTGCCCTCTTTTTCCATTCTCCTTTCATATTAATCTGCAAACAACCTTTCTAGTCGATCTACCATTTGGTAGAAGGCCTTATGGAAAGCCTGCTCATTCTCTATGTGCATGTCACTATCCTCCATTTTCTTTCTTCATGTTGCATGTCCAATCTCGATGTTTAAAGACTTGAGTTTTCCTTCACCCTCTTTGAGTTTGGACTTGGTGAGAATCCACACTCACAATTCACATCAAAGAAGACAGCTCTAATACCAACATGATCTGGGATCATTCCTTGGTGATGTTAAACAAAATTGCTTAAATAACATGAAAATACAATAAATGCAACATCCATGAAGAAGCAACACAAAAATAAGACAATATAGACAATGCAACAAGACTTGATAACAAATTTCACTCACAATGTGTTAGCTACATCTCTAGGCCCAACTTCAAAGTGGAGAGGCCTCTTTATTATCTCAATAAAATAATGGCAAATATGTGGAAATACCTCATTTTTTTGGGATCACCCAAATTTGTTTTGCTCAAATCCCAATTCTAGTTGTAGCAATGAATTCCTTGCGAAATTCTGAGAAAAATGAGTATAAACTTCATAAGGTTTTGGAAGTGTTACCTCCTCTTCAAATTTTGTGCCACGACATATAAAAATATGCTTGGAATATTCCCTGTAATATGATACAAAACATGCTCCAAAATCGGTGCCCACCTAGGCACGGTTCCCCTCTCAGCCTGCATGCTAAGTTGTGGCCCTCTGTTCCACCGTCCAATCCCTATCTGAGTGCAAATATATGGTTTAAAAAAGATTGGCTAGGCAGACTTACAAAGTCCACCTAGCTGGTTCGTTGGCAAGTGGCATAAGTGGTGCATGGGTGGCCTAGGGTCAAACCTTGCGAGCTCCCACTATGGGATAAGTGGTGCATGGGTGGCCTAGGGTCAAACCTTGCGGGCTCCCACTATGGTGGTCTATTAGAAATAAATGTTTGTTTTTAATTTGAAATGCTTTATATATATATATCAACATAACCAATGAACCACCACCAAACTTGGTTGAGACCCCCTCCAAGTTTGTCACAAATCCAATCTTAGCCTTATTGCCATTCTAACTAGAAATTTGCCAAATTCTTATGGGTTGGACAGGCCTATTTGGCTGCCAACTCCATGCCACAAGGCATCATTTGATTGGGCCATTGGCCCCTTCCATTGCCCCATGTATGTGCCTAGTCATCCCCGGTCTACTACATCAATTGCCACTGGGATACCACATGGAATGTTTAGTGGGTGACATGTGTCATCCTCTGGTTGGTGTTGTGTGGCGCTCTCTAGGTGGTGCCATGTGGTACCTTATGGTGATGCCACATGGCATTGTCAATGACCAATTTTTTTACTATTTGTCAAAAAATTTACACAAGCATAACTTTTTCATGCAGACTCATTTTGAGGTGTCATTCACACCCTTGGAATCATCTCAATGAGATCTACGACTTGGTGTCAATTTTGCTAAGATGTGAGTACTTCAAATTTTGAGCTTTTAGGGATCTTCTTGGATCAATTGGTCGATAATTACATGCAACAAGTGGTAAATTGTGAAAAGAATGTACAATAGTGAATAAATTACCCTATTTTCTTTGTTAACCAACTGAGAGACATCTAGTGATTATAGAGGACCCAACTCAATCAGAAAAGGAGATCCATGGCTATCACATGTGTTGAAGGGAGTTGCCTTAACCTAGCCTAATTACTTGTAAGCTAAGAATATTCCCCTTCTGTTATCATAACTTGGCTAGGGGTGGCCAATGGGAGAAATAATTAGTACAATTGGGCCTATGGTAGGGTGGAAAGGGCTCCTTTCTAGGTTGGTTGCCAACGAGGAATTTTAGATAAGTGTTGCCTATGTTCATGTGATTATTGTTCATTTTATATTTGATTTTTGTTGGTAAAATTAAAGATGAAAAATGTATTTCTTTTATCGCATAGAATTCATAATGTGGTGCATATGTTAAACTATCATATATCTCTAGTTATGATATTGATTATTATGTTTAAGATTGTGTCTATATAAAATGGGGTCCATTTATATACGTATAATTAGTTACATAGATTATGTAAACACTATGTGTCATGTAATCTTAAGATTACTGTAATGGTGACTTTGGTGGTTGTATGCAATTCTCTTATGTAGGAGTTGAGATTGAGGCTCGTTTTCTATGAACCATAGTTCTTGCCCTTATTGAATCCTTGGATTATGAGGAAGATTAAGGGTTTTGTGTCTTCAAAGAGCATTGAAAGGAAATATATCATAATGAATGGTTTTTCTTGAAGTGTTAATCTATGTAGGTCAGCTTTGAACCCTCGTCTAATTTCACTGTTGGGGAAGATTTTAGGACATTCCTAAATGTAAATGTAGAGTTGTTGCATATTAATATAGTAAAATATAAGTGGTCTCAAAATATTATTGTAGTTTGAAGGCCTTGCAAATCTATCTATTAAAAAAGATTTGGGTTACAAATCTAGTATGGTGATTTGAAAATGTACATGTCCATCACCTAATGCCTCCTCTATTTCCATAGTTATGGGGTTAAGATATGGGTTTGGTATGATTTTAACTATTGAATGATATGAAGAGAATCCTTACTTCTCATAAACCCCAATAAAATCTACACAAGCGCATACCTAGAGAAAATATTTATTAATACGTGACCCAAATATCTACTTATATATTAATGCTTAAAAGCATGCCCTTCCTTGTAAGAGGTCACAAGTTCAAATCCAAAATGGGGTAGAGTACGTACACCTCTATGGACTTTAGAAGTCAAATCGTTGCAAGGAGGAAATTCTCTTGTCCCACAAACAAGGGGGTCTCATACACCAATTTGGTGTCTAGCTTGGTCGTGACCTTAAAATTAGAATATTATTGTTATTAGTGGAGGTATGGTAGATCTATTGTGAATTTGGTTATTGCAAGGAGAGAGTGAAAGTTTGCAATGTTTAATTTTCAAACAATGATAATTTGTTTATATGAATATGGCATATACACATCTTCATGCAAAGATCTAAAGTTATGTTTAAGTTTAATATAACTTAGTGTAGAAATTTTGAATAATATAACACTCATTCACAGAGATTATCCTGATTATACACTATTTGTAGAATGCATGCATAATACATAACCTCCTCTACCATTGATCATCAATTTGCGGAATTAAAGAAACAATCGCATGCACACTTGAAACATCAATCACACATATCAACACAATATGTAATGGGGAAAACATACAGCTGAAAACCCCCGACTATCTGTATATTATGATGATAGAGAACATGTAACAATGCATAGTACAATACTCCTCACAAGTACTCAGTACTATCTCCACATGCTACACACAAACTAGCTCAGATCTGAACAAGTCACGGGTTCAAATCTCCTCCACTATTTGTCTGCCTCTACTGCACAATCCAAGTTGAGAATAGATTAGTTCCAAGTTCGAAATCCCTTTGGCTTGTACTGCGCAATCCTCATTGGCAATCCCAATCAATGTTTGTGCAAATCTCATGCACAGCTATAGTCACAACTGATAGTAGTCTCACCCTTTCACCCACCTCTAACACTTGTCTCCACTGAACTGTCCATGCACTAAGTTAACTAATGTATTATTTAGTTGATTTATGAGTTAATAATTAGTGAATTAATTAATAATTAATTCAAACCACTCATCACTAGTGTATTTGTCAGTTAGACTAAATACAACTAGTTCAACTAAGTCAAACTGAACACAACTCCATCAACTCCTCAATCAACTCCACCAAACTCAATCACTTGAGTTCTAACTAAATTCCATCATGCGATAGCTCAACTAACCCATAGGAAAAGAGTATTTCCTTCTGGCAGTTGCATGTGCCACATCCGTAGCTCAAACTAAAGTGCTGCAAGAGGATAAGATAATGTTTATAGTCCAAATATTATTAAGAGCTAACAATATTCGACTATTCTATTTTTTGACTGGTAGTCTAAAAATAGACTCCGCCCATATGTCTAAAAATAGAGGTCCATCTATTTTTACCAACATGACCAATCATCCATAAATAGCATCTTGCAACTCGTATACCATGATCCATATGTCTAAAAATAGACATAGTCTAAAAATAGTGAAGGCGACTTCTTTTCACTAAGCTCCATCATCTTGTTGCATTTTCAACACTCCCTCTCAACAAGATATGGATTATCTGAAACCCCTATCCTACCTCTGTGGTATTCGAATTTGCTTCTAGTGAGCGCCTTTGTCAAGATATCAGTATCCTGATCCTCTGTGGGAATGTATGAAAGTAACATGATTCTCTGCTGCACACAATCTCTGATATGATGGTACCTGATGTCGATGTGCTTGGATCTATCATGAAATATTGGATTAGCTGAGAGTTTAATGGAACTTTGGTTATCACAATAAATCACAGTAGGCTCCAAGTGTGACCCGAACAACCCGACCAGGATCTTCCTCATCCATATAGCCTCGCATGCAACCAAACTTGCTGCCATATACTTGGCCTCTGTTGAACTGAGTGCCATGGATCTTTGCTTCCTACTGTACCAAGAAACTGCTGTTGACCCGATATTGAAGATCCCTCCAGATGTTCTCTTTCTGTCTGTTGGGCTCCCTGCCCAATCTGCATCCGTGAAGCCACATAGCTTCACCTCATCCTCCTGTCTGTACCACAATCCATATCTTGATGTGCCTTTGAGATAACACAATACATGCTTGCCTACCTTCCAGAAGAGCTTGGTTGGCTTAACCATAGCTTGTGAAAGCTGGTTAATAGCATATCATATATCGGGTCGTGTATTGACCAGATACATAAGCGACCCCACCAACTGTTGATAAACAGTGGCATCCACTACCTCCACTAAAGTAGCATCCTCCTTCCTCCAACCTCCAGGAAGAGGAGTATCAGCAGGCTTGTAGCAATGCATGTTGAACTTCTCCAGTATCTCCCGGGCATACTTACCCTGAGAAACAAATAGTCCATCACTGCATTGCCAAATTTCCAATCCCAGGAAATAATGAAGGAGGCCCAAGTCCTTCATCTCAAACTCTCTAGCAAGATCCTCCTTGCATGAAAGTATCAACAGCTCATCTCCTGTCAAAATCAAATCATCTACATAAAGTACAATGATCAACAACTTACCCTCCACCACTATCTGGTATAGGTTATGATCCGCCTCACTCTTGGAGAATCCAAGTCCAGTGAAATAATTGTCTATCTATGTGTACCAAGCATGAGGTGCTTGTTTCAACCCATACAATGCTCTCTTGAGCCTGCACACATGCGACTCAATGCTGAAGATCTCGAAACCTTTGGGTTGCTCTATGTACACCTCCTCCTCAATGATTTTGTTGAGGAAACCAGTCTTCACATCCATCTGATGGATGTGTCACCCCATCTACACTGAGAGAGCAAGAATCATCCGTATGGAAGAATACCCTGCGACTGTTGAAAATGCAACAAGATGATAGAGCTTAGTGAAAAGAAGTCGCCTTCACTAAGTGGGCCCGCTAGCTATTTTTGGTGCAAAGTCTATTTTTATACTATGTCTATTTTTAGACATATGGATCATGGTCTATGAGTTGCAGGATGTTATTTGTGGATGATTGGTCATGTTGGTAAAATTAGATGGACTTCTATTTTTAGACATATGGGCAGAGTCTATTTTTAG